>OMKZ01014657.1:0-39225 GCA_900302535.1 Neoniphon sammara
TATGCAAAGCAAATGTTATATATTGTTAAATATATATATATATATATATATATACACACATATATATATATATATGAAGATATATATATATATATATATATATATATGCATATATATATGCAGTGTTCCCAAGAGCCACAAAATGATGACAAGATGACACTTTACATGTATTACATGTACAAGTCTTTGCTTTTTCATCTTTGAATTTCAGCTCAACATGCAGATTATTGACTAAGAGCTGCTAAATATGAAGAATTTGTCATTTAAAACAGCTAAGACAGCTAGCAATGCTACCTGTCTCCCTAAAGAAAACCATAAAATCCATTCAGGCAGAGAAAACTGTTGTCTGAAGCATTTTTTAAGTTAACTTTGTCCACTTGACCGTGCTGTAGTATTGCTGTCTGTATCTGGCTAACCTTCTTGGCTCGCACAAGAATCCATCACAAAGGCCGTCTCTGTGTGTCTGCCTCTATCTGTCTCTATCTATCTGTCTGTGTCCTTAACTGATGCACTCTGTCTCTATCAGAGACATCAACACTGAACTCTAAAATGAGCATTGTAGGTTGTTGTGTAAGAGGAAAAAGTACAAGTCTCTTTGGAGACTTCGTGTAATCTCAGGAGTAAAGGCTGGTGTGCTGCTTGAAGTGTAAATTCCGTAAACAGAATGTGATGAGGGATGTGACATGTGTTTGATACAACAATTCATGGTGCTGTTTCTTCAGTATTCATGGTCTCAAACTGTACAACCGCCCTGGACATGTGCTGACAGTTTTGTCATTTTAAATGGGTTGCTTTGAGTCGTGCTCAGACAGCGAAAAGAGTGGCTGTGTGTGTTTTTTTTTTCCTCTTGACACTATGTATACATGCATCTCCTGTGTCTTGCAGTGTAAAACAGATAGAACATGAGATGTCTTATGAATGATTTATCAAGTCAATTAGAAAGCTGTAGGCATCACATGCAGTCGACAAATGTTGACATGCTTGGTTCTTCAGTTTCTCCATATATACTGAATACACATAGCAACTGTGCTGGTGAGTTTGACATGTGCATTATGGGAGATCTTTGTTTATTTAATGTTTTTCTGCATGATATAAAAGACAATTAAAAGCAGTTATTGAGGGGCTCAGGAAACCAGGACTTCAACATACTTGGTTCGGTTTCTAAATCTTATTTTAGAGAATGTCTGAACACACTTGCACATTCATGCACACGCACATGCATGACACAATCCCCAACAGCAACTGGAGCAATATCTGCAAGAGGGAAGAAAGATTTGCAGTCAGCCAACCTCTCACACACATGTACACACACACACACACCACTGACAATCACCCACCCCCCAGGATGTTGTCCTTCTTTCTCTCCCGCAGTCTCCTCCTCTTTGATGAAGCCCAGAAAGAGTCTTTCATCCTGGCTGTTTCCCTCCACGCCCTATCGCCACTAATGTCATTAAGACGCCATGAAGGGCCAATTTGGTGCCATGACTCACAAGCAGCTGTCTCCCATTTGACAGCTGGCAACTTACTCATTCAGTCACAAGCTGCAAAATTATTTAGTTTATTCTCATATTGTTGTTGATGCCTCAGAGCCTGAATGTTCACCCTCTCAGTGTTTTGGGGTGCGGGGGCCTTTTGAGGCCCTCTTTAAGCTGATTGATTTGCATATTTTTTGTTTTTCCGAGAGTTTGTTGATGTGAAAAATTAGGCTAAGCACACTCATCCCACTCATGAGAAAATGAAAATACTTAATATTGTCAATAAGAGCTGGTGGTTTGGCAAAACAGCAGTAACAGCTTTTGTCCCTGGTTTCTAATTCAGCTGAAGTTTATATAAGCTGTGCTCTTGAGAGCTATCTGTAGGCTATTGTGGACTGGCCACATATACATTTCTAGACAGAATTGTTAAGCAACAGCATTTGATTCAAATTAGTTGGAACTGAATAACAGCCTTATAATAGTTCTGGACCCTACTGTGTCACAGCTTATATATTTCAAAGTCTTTGTTCCTTTCCATTAAGCCTGCAGTCTTTACACTTAAAATAACCTCGAGACTTCAGCCAATTCACAAAGTTACTGTTTTGACTTCATTTCAGTTCCCTTCGTTTTGCAGATAGCTTCAGTCCAAAATAAAGCAGTAAATGTGAGAAGCTACAAGTGTTAGTATTCATTTTGGAAAATAAGTGAGGCGTACTGTATTAAAGTCTCAGCATGCTCCCTAAATAGCTCCCTGGACTCATTTAGTCTGAAACAAGTGTGCCCTCCCTCCTTGCCTGCTTCCCTCTGACCTTCCCTCCACCTCCCCCTCCTCTCTCTCTGCCTCTTCCTCCAGTAACTGCCTAATTATCTGCCTGTCCTTTGTGTGTGTGTATTTGTGTATCTGCCTTTATTTGCTTGTGTGTGTGTGTGTGTGTGTGTCCTAATGTTGTCTGCCCTCTGCCTCCTCTTCAGCCCACTCCTGCAAGCAGCCGCGGAACCCGGCCAACGCTGATGTGGTGGGTCTAGACCTGCCCTCCTATGGCTACACTCTGGTGTACACCTGTCAGCCCGGCTATTTCCTCTCCGGGGGTTCAGAGCACCGCGTCTGCCGCTCCGACGGCAGCTGGACTGGCAAGGTGCCCGTCTGCAGAGGTACGTAACTGGTAGAGGTCTGCGGGGGCAGATGGAGGAGACAGGAGGAATGCGAGCTAAAAGGTTAAGGGGGAGGGGGTGCATGTGAAGGAAGGGTATTCACGTGCATGTGTTGATGTGTGTGTATGTGTGTGTGCATGTGTATACATCTGCAGAGGTACAGTCACAACATAAGAAGTGATGTGTGTATGTGAAAGTGGATAGAGGGCCTGTAGTTGAGTTGGTGTGTAGGGTTAGGGTTCATGTGCGCATTAGATACTGTAAATACAGTTATAACAAGATATTTCTTTAAAAGTGCACTATGCACAATTGCAGAGGGTTGATTATTGAGGACTGTTAAGAGTCAACTGACAAAAAACGTGGAATAAGCACATAATCTATCAGTGAAAAAACAGCACACTGAATTTGTAGAACTCTCTTTACTGTAGGTACTCTCACTACCTACTTACAGTGCTCCACTCTAGGGATTTCAATTATGTGTCAATAAAATATCAGATATAGTGAAGTTACTGTGATGTTTTCTTTACCAGGTATGTATTACTGTATTCATGTATCTGCTGTTTGCCTGTCTGAATGCTTTGAGAGGTTTAGCAACTGTGCTGATTTGAAAATGCGTATGGTTGCAACTGAGCCACCAGAGGCTTATGAAATAGCAGACTGAGGAAAAGTTATATGCAGGCAGCATGTTACAGTTGAGCAGTGTTTATTTATTTATTTTTTATAATATCCTCAGGGTGTTAAGCCTTGCTATGTATTGACACATTTTTGTGACATCCATATTAACGTTCTCCTGCAGTCGGTTCCAAATCACATGAGAAAACTGTGAAGCCAATACCAGGGACACCGAGCCCTAAAATACATGGTAAGTATTGACAACCACAAGCAGCTGTATTGGTAGCAATTACAGAAGTTGGCAGTCCTGCATCTGTTCTGCTTTAGCTCCAGTGTCTGCTGTGGGAAGTTCTTGTTTGAAAACCAGATAGAACAAAATCAGTATACACTGTATTAGCACAAAGTTTTTGTCTCACAGACAGCTGTGTGCTATGCTATTGCTTGTACTCTGCTTAGAGGTGGTCTTCGTAAGTGACGTAATAAATTGAAGTGTAGCCATGTTCTTATGGTTCGGTGGGCGATTTCAAGGTGGGAAAATGAATAGTTTTCACATAAATCCCCCTTTCACAGTCTGTTTTCAGCAAAGGCTGTGTACAATTAAGATGTTTTTACTCACATGTATATATGGTTTTCTATTGTTATTTGATTTCTGTAACTGTTTTCAAGTTGAAGCACTGAGCTTACCTTCGCTCAAGGCAAGCTGAACACTTTGTTGCAGATTTATTTAGTTTGATTTATCAAGGATTTGTGGGGCTTTTTTCTTATGCAAAAAAGACAAATAGCGTCTGTCTTCGATTGACCAAGGTGTTGCAGCGCAGGTTCGCACTGGTAAAATCAAAGAAAAACAGCACCACTGAAAATTACATGTGCGGCCAAATGTATATTTATTTTAGAGCATTCTGACCGTAAAAAGGCAGGAGGGAATGGAACTTCATTCAAATGCCCACAAAAGCTGACTTATCATGATTGGTGGCAAAGGAAATTGTGGCAGTTATCTAACACTTTAGAAAAACATGTGCTAACTCCTTTGCGGCACCTTTGACCGGTTCAACCTGTATGTGTCTTGGTCACTCTGAGATGGGATCTCAAATGTGTGTGGACAAATTCGGCCACAATCTGGATGTTGCTGGCAACATCATTAATTTACCACACAAAATGCCATCCCCCTTTCTACGCACAGTGGACATGATAGGTGTCTGTGTGTAAAAGGTGAGTGTTTTGCCTGTTATCTCAAAGCTGGAGCCATACAAAATTGGAAAAACGCTTCCTTGTGTGAAAGTTATTTATCCACAGTGTCTGAAGAGCTTAGAGGCGATGTGTTGCCACAAGTGTCGGCTGTTTTCTCAGGACAATTTCCCAATATAATATCTTTTTCATAGCTGCTGTCTCTGGTGCTGAAAGCCATGTTGCTTTTCAGACATGCGCCAGATGGCTTTTCCAGCCGCAGGTATTAGCGGCAGTGCCTTCAAATGAACTCAACTGCGGCTGTGCTCGTTGAAATGATCTCGGTCTTTGTAAATCACCCGTTAAATTGAGAAATTGCGGCAACGCAAAATTTTGTGCTCGAGGCACTAAATTGCATCATGCTTGATTAATCAACCCCTCTCTGTCACTTCTGTATCCTAATGTTGCGATCTTGTCCCAGCTGAGCATTTCACCATGATCTAGCTAACAGTTCCTCTGCCATAATGTCACTTTCTTTGGCTGATATATTAAGATTTTTTAGGGATGATCAGAAAAGTATTAAGCCAACTTGAGTCTGCTGCTGTTGCAGGCAAGAAGAGTCAGAGTCATGCTAGTGTTGGGTAACATAAGTAATCTGCACTAAGGGGTGTTTAGCATGACCTTAGCAAGCAACTGCTAGAATAACTCCATAACAATCAGTTACTTAGTAATAATGTGGTAAATGGACTGCATTTATATAGCATTTTTCTAGTCTACTTCCCACTCAGCTGTACTTTTCTTGACTACTTTTCTAGACTTTTCTAGTCTACTGACCGCTCAGCATACAGCTGTACAGGGTACAACATATGACTCACATTCACCCATTCACACACCCATGTATACACTCATGACGGAGGCTGCCATGCAAGGCGCCAATTTGCTGTGGGTAAAAACACATAATGTTTGAAAAGCCTGTTAAATAGAGATTGTGACAGAGGTGATAATGTGAAGTCCCATTCACATTACTCAGAGAAATATGCCATGGAACCATAAGGCAATGCTGACGTCACTTACATGGTCTATAGCTCTACAGTGAGAAAATGTATACTACAGTGGCTAAATCTACATGTATCTCTATCTAAAGTGTATAAATGGTGTGTTCTATGGTGGAAAACTAGTAGTACTGTGCTTTGTGTTTTGTTGGTAATATGAATATACCTTAACTTTAGTGACCCTAGCTTTTGCAATCACCCTAACTACTGTGAATAAACAAGTAAATGCATGGTAAGAATAGTGTCCTATCAAATAATTACAGATGAAACTAAGTGGGTAAATACTTTAAATTCTATTATTCCAAGGGAATTATGCTTCTGAAGCAATAATCTTGTAGGTACAGAAGCTTTATATTAGCACTAACCCAAATTTAACTGTGTACTTTTTAGGAGGATAATGTAAACCTTCAGTTCCAACGGGGTAGTTTTTTCCCCAGGATTTATGCCATTACACTTAAGGTGTCACCATCCTAAACCTGTGACAACACACGATTTGGGCATAATTCAGCTGCCTCTAAGTGTTTACCTGCTTTCTTAGTAACTTACTAATCTCTCCATTTTTCACCTGGTATTTAGTACCTATGATATGCCACAAGAGTTTGCACAAGTTCATTTAAAATGCTAAACTTGGGTAGAGAGATTATAGTTATATTGATAATATATACCGCTCATGCCAGCGAGACAACCGTGATGCATAAAAAGATTTATCAGAATCTGCAGCTATTAAAAAAGTTATTTAACCACGTCATTCAAGTTCCGTAGAGTTCACAGAGCGTGTCTAGAGTTTGCTATCAGAATGTACTTAATTATCAATTACTCACATTGTCACAGCATATAAACAACATCATATTACTCAAATAGAATTAAAAGATTGTTATCAGCTGTTTGATATGTTGACACATCCGCATAGCTAATTAACAGTCATTGCAGCGTAGGCGTAACCATTCAGCTTGCATCAAGTACGTGATTTTGATTGGATGTTTCTCAAAAAAGTTTAATGTTAGAGAGGCAGCTTGTTAATAGGGAAAAAAAATAATTTCTGAACTTTGATACCTATGATTTTATTATTTTTTGTGTGTTTATCTTATCTATTTTATGCAAATCAAATGAAGTAAGAAATTAGGTAATCATGTTTTGTATTCAGTTTGCCTATAATTAATTCACCTGCTTCATTAGTGCTCCATTCGCTCTCTGGTTTTGACATTTATCAGTGCACTTTCTTTGTATTCGAATGTAAATTATTAATGTTCTTCCAGCTAGTTTTGACTGGAATATGGCTGTCAATTAGAAGAAATATTAATTTAATATGCATTTTATATTATTTTCCCCAACTGAAAAAATGTATTTCATCTATCTTTTGTGCCATTATTAAAAGGATTTTCTCTTTTTTTTTTTCCTTTTCATGAAGTTCCTGACGACGTCTTTGCCCCTGATTTTGTCTGGAAGGGTTCATATGATTACAAGGGCCAGAAACAGCCCATGACTTTGACAATCACAAGCTTTAATGCCACGACGGGAAAAGTCAATGTAACTTTAACCGACAGTAGCATGGAGTTTCTGCTCTCTGGTGAGTCGTCTATAAATCATCTGTCTCCCTTTCTCTCCTGCTCTCACTACCTCGGCATGTCACTTTCATTTATTTTGAGGCTGCCTCACGTCAATCAGTCAATCACTAAATGATCCCATGCATGAGACTGGAAATTAACTATTGGCTCTAACGACGGATGTATTAGTCTGAGCTGACTGACTGGCTGACTGCTCACTGAAGAGTCTTTCATCACCTCCTCCCCCTCGCCGCTTTGCTCTTTTCTCATGTTCTCACCACGGCCATCTTCTCTTCTCTTCTCTTTTCTTCTCTTCTCTTCTCATCTTCTCTTCTTCTCTCTCCTCTTCTCTTCTTGAGCATTCTCCTCTTGTATGTCTTCTCTTTATTTGTCTTTCTCTCTCTGGCCATTTTCTTTTCTCTCCTACTATCGCTTCTCTTCAACTGTCTCATCTCTCTCTGCATCTTTTCTCCTCTCCGCCTCCTGTCCTGCTTCTCCGTCACCCTGCAGGAGTATATAAGCGCCAGGAGGCACGCTTAATGCTCCTGCTGTACCAGATGAGAGCGCTGGCCCACAGCTCCTTCAGCAGGATTACTGACGAGACCTGGGCAATGGACGGATTTGTAAGTATGCACAGGAATTGAGAGAGGCTGGCCAGTGATCTTTTGAAAATAACCAAGGCCTGTGACTGTCTTTCACAGACATGTATTTTTTTATATTCAGTCTGACAGACAGGTTCATTATTGGGGGCAGCTGGGCCGTAGCTCCTTTGGTGCCAATAACTGAGCCTGCCTGGGACTGAATCAAGCCAACATTTTCTCATCTTTACAGATTTTTGTCTTCCTTCTCACAGAAAATTATAATAAATTTGGAGGAAGTGTGGCAACAAATAAAATAGTACTGTCTTGGTTATTTTCTGTTTCTATTTTCTATGCATCAGTTGTGCCAAGCTCTGTCTGTGAACCGTTTCAGTGTCCTCAAATTACTGAATAGACATCGCACATATCTTACATCTGAGGGACCTGTAACAACTGTAGAACAGTTTTTGTAGGTGGAATTGGAGTTCCTCCATTAAAATAAGCTTGATGTCCATCTAATAGCAAAGAAGGACTGCTGACTGCAAGCTCTCTGAGCTATCGATAGTGTACAGCAGCACTGCTGAAGGTAGTTCAAAGAACAAAGACTTTCTTTTTGAATGTAGCATGAGAGAATGTGTTGAAAGTCTTAAATATATATATACTTTCCTGCATGGTATAGAAAAGTTGTGACACTTTCTGATCCTCAGAAAAATCAAAGTCTTTTGATTTAATTGAAACACAGTGTACTGTCTCTCAGGCTCAGACTCTTTTTATTTAATTATTTTTTCCCTTCCTAGGTTTCAGCTGAGCCGGAGGGTGGCAGCTATGTGTTCCAAGGCTTTATACAGGGTAAAGACTACGGACAGTTTGGACTGCAGAGACTTGGTATGTGTCATTTCCAAAAAAACAAACAAACAAACAAAAAAACTGCAAATGCAAAGTCTCATTAACATTTGTCATCACGACTCTACTTCCATTAACCATCAGATTCCATCTGTTTTCTCCCTGTTCAGACAGCCATCAGTCTGTTCCACATGCAGATTTTCTCTTCCTGTGTAAATGCAACACTCAGTGTCACTTTGAGATACATTACCCGCCTCCATTTCATCATGAAATGATCACAGTTTAACAAGAGCACACAAAGTTGTAACGATATTCTGTTTATATAAAACAGTGTTTCATAAACTGCAGGTCAGGACCCAAAAGGGGTCTTGTTTCTTCCTGGTGAGTCCTGCTTTGACAAGAGCACTAGAACAAAATGTTTTAATAAGTCTGGGTCGTAGGGCAGCACTGAATTAATGCAATTTGCAACTCAGTTTGTAAAGAAGTTGCAACCCCTGCTTTTTAAACAATAAAGCTGCTGTTCATTTGCTCCACAGTGACAGCACACAGTATGTTGTCAGCTGTCTCTGACGCTGGTTGTCAGCCTCATATCACCCCAATTGCTTAGCATTGAGCAGATTGTCCCTTCCATGTTATCAACCTTCATTTTCTCCTGCTCAGCACCGTTATTTTTATCATCTCACGACTGTCTCCTGCAAGATTATCACAGTCATGGTGATCATTATCATCATGATCATTTTTCGTCTTTGCCATTCATGGTTGTTGTCTTCATCCACTTGCCGCTGCATCTCCTGCTTGTCATCACCATGATTGTCTTCCTCCTCCTCATCATCATCAGTCTTCATTACCATCATCATCGCCAACACCAGCAGATTATGAGTACGTTTCTACTATCATACTGGATGTAGTTTCTTCACTATGTTTATTGCATCCTGTGCTGTTTATTTATATGAATATGCTGAATATATTCAGTTGAATTTGAACTAAAATGTAATTGTTTCACTCATTCCAGGTATGAGCCTCAGAGAGAACGTCACACTCGCTGACCCAGAAACCAGTGGCTCCACAAACAGTAGTTCTGTTGCTGTCGCTATCCTCGTGCCTTTCTTTGCCCTCATCTTTGCAGGCCTTGGGTTCTATCTCTACAAACAGCGGTATGTAGGATTCATTTGTATCCTGGCGTCTTCCATGTTAGCTTGGGACTCAGGTTTAGTCGCTAGTCTGTGTCCGATGGGCTGCCGCATGAAAAGGAGGTCATATTTTTTCATGATCCTGGGTCCCAGGTTGAGTTTGTTATTTAGGTCCAGTGCTGAAAAAGTTGTAAAAACCCAGACTCATGTAGATGCTTTATTGTTTGTACAGTTGCAGCTAAATAAAATGTACATGAAGATGGGGTTGATAGCACACCGTGGCCCAGTTCAGCTGCACTATAGATAGGTTCCTTGTAAGATTGGTTTCTCTGAGGCTTCAAAGCATGATGTAATATCAGTCAACTTGTTAGTGTCCAAAGCACATGGAATTGCATCATACATTTTAAATGAGAGCTGAGACATGAGATGTACTGTATGTACATATGCATGTATGTATGTATTTATGCATACATGTATGTATGTAAATGTGAGGAGGATGAATGGATGGATGGATAGATGCTCCCTTTGAGTCTTCTATCACGAAACAGTACATACTGTACATGCAGAACTCATGTCATGAAGATTTTGCTCTCATTATGTTAATTACCAGTGAACTGGCACAGGACTGTTCTGACTGTTCTTATCTGCAGTAATTACAGTTCACTCTCATTTACCTACTGCAGCTGTCCACACCAAGATTATAGAAACATGTTTGTTGGATTGGAAAGAGAGGGGATAATTGGGCTACTATCTCTCGACTAATACGCAACCTTTTTTTATTTCAGGAAAACAGATAAAGCGCAGTACACGGGATGTTCTGTCCATGAGAACAACAATGGCCAAGCCACTTTTGAGAATCCCATGTACAACACAAACACAAAAGCTGCTGAGGGGAAAGTCGTCCGCTTCGACCCCAATCTCAACACTGTCTGCACCATGGTTTGATGTCAGCTGAGTATGAGAGAGAGAGAGACAGAGAGAGAGAGAGAGAGAAAGAGAAGCAGAGTGAAAAGCAAGATAACTTGACCTTGTTTGCTTAACATGAGTATATATAGACATATATTTATATTTCCCCTGTTTCTGATGACACACATCACACAGAGCGAGAGAACCAGTCAGAAACATAAAGCACACTTTCAGCAACAGTTACGGCAGTTGCATTTGATCATACGCAGAAGGCGAGAGAGGAAGGGGAGGTCCCACGCCTTTTCGGATCTTCCCACAGTTCGGTGAAGAGAAGTGTTCTTTTTTTACACTCTGTGAGTGTTGGCTTTATGAATAAAAGAGCCTCTGGCAAATAGATAAATAGAGTATTTTATGCTCTGTAGTATAAATATAGAGGGGTTACTTCACAATGCCAAACCAAAAGTTTTAGCTTTTTCTTTCCAATAGTATAGCCCTGGTCCAGACCCGTGTCTTTGGTTATAGGCTCACATTTTTATTATGTTGATAAGTATTGTCTCTTATGGAGGTCACCTTTGAGTTGATCAACATGATCTGGAGGGTCTATTTTCTAATCAGTGGGATGTGTGAGAAGAGATGAGAAGCAAGAAAGAAAAAAAAAAAAAAGGCCGCCTCTCTTTGAATAGTGTGAGTGCTGTACTTTAAAGTTCTTTGGTCAATTATACCTTTTAATTGGATGTTACCTCCCACTGACAAAATATATAGCCAGGGATTTAATTATTAAAGTATAGTGCATATCTGAGTGCCATGGGGAATGTTAGGGCTTTTATTGTTAAAGTGCAGGTTCTCTGATTACAGTCCAGTTTCTTTATGAGAGTTACAGCCAATGTTAGGGGTTTATTATCAAGTTGTGAGCAGTGAATTTCAGCATGAATGCAGTGCTATTGGGAACTGAAATTTTCTTGACTTTGAATTTTAGACTTTGAATTGACGACTGTATGTTTCCCAATGTAGAACTATAGTGAAATCACTAGAAATTTCATCAACTTTCATTCTGTTACTGAGTTAGATATGAAGAATTAGTAGGTACATTTTTTTTTTCCCTAGCACTGAAACTGTAATGACCTTCAGCTTTCTGAATTGACCAAATTTGGAGTGAATTAACCCCAGCCCCGAGCCTGTATATGTCAAGCATCTCAGAGTAGGAAGTCCTACCTTAATAATCCTTTCAGGCCACATTGAACGACAAGGTTGAGAATATGTACAGTCCAGCTCACAGTTCCCACAGTCGGCCAGGTTTCCCAGAAGTTTCTTAATGCTTGGATGTCGGTAAGTCGACGAGCATAGATGGCTAAAGTCAGGGGGCAGATTGAGGTGGGATGAAAGGTCCTGATGTCTTTTTGTTAATGAAATTCAGACGTGCATCTGCCTTATTTAGAGAAATACCAAGAGAGAACAAGTGCTAACCTCCCTATCATCCCCCATGTTAAATTTAGAAAACTAACCAGTGTGGTAGTTCTTTTGGGAAACCGTGCCTTAGTCAGTAAATTCTTAATAAACACTCCTACTCTGAGACACTTGATAAATACAGGACCGTGACCTATTTTATGGACACCAACTGATAAAAATGGCTGTTTTTATGTCTTATTGAACCTTCAGCTTCTACCAACACACATGTACAGTATACATACAAAATTTGCACACTTAAAAATGAGCCGCCATCAATATCTTACTATCATCTGGGTCCAAGTATGTCTTAAAATGAGTAATGAATTCAACACTGTCATCACATTTATATATCATTGCAGTGCCTTGAATACTGTATGGGCATATGTTTTTAAGGAAGACATAACGTTTATTGCATTAGTAATACTGTACATCAGTGTAATTTATCTACACAGTTTGCGATGAGTTTGCTGAGTGATATCAGCCCTCATGATTTATCTAAGAAGAGACGTGTTTGAAAAAGCAGCTCATAGTTTCATACTTGTGCATGTTGGCAAAAAGTGATCCAGTATAGCAATTGCTGCTATAGTACTTTGTACCACTATGTTTATTCCTGTCATTGCTGTTACATTTTGTACATTTATACAGTTTTGATACTTGATGGCATTCTCTTTGGCAAGATGTCTTGTGTTATCAATATGTAATATATTTTGCGAGTTCACATTTTTCTTATGGATGAGAAAAAAACTGCAACTGGAAAAACAGTATATGGCAAGTCAGTCTCACATCAGACTCTGGAGTAGATTAGAGTGCTTTTAAGTGTACCACACAATGGTCATTTCATTCAAAAACCTGTGTATATGTATATGTACATATTACAAATCTTTTGTAAAGAGATATATTTTTATGCAAATAAAGCATTTGTAAGTTATTGAATATGTTGTGTAAATTTTCACATGTAAATGTCATGTAAGATCAGAAAAATGTTTTGTATTTTTTCTTTATCGGCAATGTATAAATCCTTAATTTATATATAAAATATAAACTCTAATGAACTTTCATGTTGCTATTTTCTTTTATTAATAGAGATGTCTAGGTCTGCTTCAGCCAAAAGTAGCCCAGCACTAATTTTATCTTTGTCTGAGTGACACTGTCAATCCTGTAGCAATACAAAGTGACCAATAAGCTTTTTGATAAACAAAAAGATGGTTAGTGTGCTCTGTGGTGCATATGTTTGTTGTTTTGTGATGATGACATATAAAAAAATCAACATATCACTATAAAACACTGTTTCATGGTAGCTATAGATTATCTTTAGGTGTATCCCTTGAAAATACTATGTTTCATAATGAAATGGTAAGCCATCTTCACCATACACATCTCCACAGTCAGTCTGCAAACATCCTCCACTATCTCTGATCTCAGTGTTTAATTCTTTGTTTTTCTCTCTCCATCTTTCAGCATCAGTAATTGCAAATAGTTAAAATTACCTCCTGCAAGGTATGAGCTGGGGCACAGAATTAAATAACACATTAATCTGCAGTACTTCCTCTTGCCTGTAGATGTATTACGGGGATAATTTTTTATGCCCATAATACCGGCCGGTTTTGGTGTTTGACCATTCAAGAGTGCCTTTTCAGGTTGAGCAAGTGCAATATAAAAAAGAATCATATGATTATCACTGACAGTGCTATTAAAGGGATATTTTGGATTTATTGACGCAAGGTGGTATGAGTTACTCATTAATACTGATATCAGTGCATGGACTTTATCTCCAGAGTTGTGGTGGTAATTATCCAAGGGAGCTGGTCGCTAAATGAATAGTAATCATCAGGGTCAGCTAATGGCTAACGGTTTTGTTCACTAATTACGTCAGTCTATTAATAACCAGATTTTTCCTCTTGAAACTAATTTTACCAGCAGAACTGATAGGCAGGGGCATAGGCAAACAGGATCCAGTGTGCAGGAATGCAGTGACTTCAAATCGCAAAGTAGTTCCAAGATATAATTTCTGTCTAATGGGAGTGATAAACATAAGAGTGTTATTGTTGCATTTTGCTGTGGACTGTGTAAACATTTTGTAGTGTTTTTTTTTTTTTTTGTGGTTGTTTGTTTGTTTTTTGCTTTTGCATTTATTATGCAACACCCTAGTGGTATCTATATGTGTGTATGCAGTAGAATACATGGCAAACTGTATAATTTAGGAGAGCAGTAACATGGAAATGATCTTAATTTAGGGTTTGAAAGTCTTTGAAACTCGAATTCAGTTGGCTAGATCTATAACATAAACCAGAGATCAAACAAATGACGATTGCACAGAGAAACTTCAAACAAAATCTTGGTAGCATGTAGAGTTACTGTGACACTGAATATTGATGGGAGATTAGAAATTACAGAAAAATGCTTGAGTCTCCAACCCACCCCGTGTGATAGACCGCATTGAAATAGATGGATATGTGCTACAGACTTGGCAACATAACGAGGTGACAGATTGTAATGGACATTATGCAACAGAATGAGAGGAAGCAAATGGCAGCAATCAAAGGAGAAGAAATTATCAGCCAGGGAGTATGACAGAGATGACAGAACACTCAGTAGAGAAAGCATGAGCACACCACATAGAAATCAGTTGAATGGCTGTAACCAGTTCAATTTAAGACCCAGGTTAAGTGTATACTTTAAAGTCTAAGCCCTGGATTTGTGTATGGATTAGAAATATTTGCCAGAAGGATTTTCCACTGAAGTTACTTCGAAGTCTTATCAAGCAGATTTTACCCAAAGGATGATGATGTAAAGTGTGCTCATGATAGGCCTCCATGTCAAGTAAGCTGCTATATGTGGATGAAAACTACTTGTAAAAAACACAATAATAGCACTTCCCAAACATTTCCTTTACCCTCTTGCGCTCTTAGCATAACATTAATTCAATTGTTTATGGATTCTGCTCAGTGTTGAAAGGGTCCCAACAGGGTCTGTGTTCACTTGAGTGCTTCACAAAATATGTAAAATATGCTACTGGCTTTTTCTTTTCTTTTTTTTTTATTTACACCAAACAGTTTATACCATGTCTGCTTACAAATGCTCAGTTTAATTGAGATCTGGTGGCTGAGCAGGTCATTGCAGTTGGCTGCTTTCTATTGTCCTTTTTCATGGAACCAGTCCTGGACAATCGTAGCCTTGCGGCATGGCCATGTGCCTGCTGCAAAAATCCATTTGCAGGTACATACACTGGCACAATGAGGGGATGCACCTGAGTGGCAGCAATGCTCAGATATCCTGTGGCATTCAAACGTTGCTCCACTTACATCAGGGGGATGAATGTGAGCCATGAAAACACACTTCACAACATCAGCAGCCTGCAGTGTTGACATATGTGAAAGACGGATGTACTCCTGGTTTTGTACATAGTCAAGCACTCTCGTCAACATAAAATAAGAGGAACTAGGATCCACCATACTGCGCAATGTTTTTAGAATCCTCAAACAGCCAATTTTTTCACTCCTTATCCCACTTAACTCACAATTACTTGCTTGTGGGTGAGAGGAGTAAAAGTCGGTGAAGTCGTTGGTTTTCCTGCCTCATTCATCTCTAAGCATAATGAGTTGTGCGTGCCTTTATGGATCTTTTGGCAGTAATGTTGACAAACGGCAGCCTATCTCTCACTGTGAACATATTGTGTAAGGCTCCTTTCGTCTTGGTCACTAATGAAGCATTTTCAACTGCTCTTCTGTCATTGGCCAAATGCCCTAAGGGTAGCGGACCATTCTAGATGCAGATGGGAAACTGTTGAGTGTGGGAAAATCCCAAGTGAATATCAGTTATTGACACATTTAAATGAAGTTCAAGCTTTGATCTTGAGCAGTCACCCTTTTAATTGCACATCTTAATTGTCTCACAGCTAAAGAATTACATTTTAATGTGCTTCATCTTTATCTGCACTTTTTGATTGGAGTGGATTTAACAAGTGAAAACAATGAGGAATCAAAATTTTACCTTTATGAGTGTTATGGGGTGTACCTTTATGAGGGTACACGCCGATACACCTTTATGAGGTGTATCAGCATTTTCACTGTTCACCACAGTGAAATTCATGTGAGGGTTATGTCTTGGAAATAGACTAGAAATTAATATTCTGTGCATCAGTTAGAGGGTGCTGAGCCTTGAAGAGTCACATAGTTTATTGTACTCATTTTAACGTTAAAATGGATGAATAAAATAAATTATTCCCTCATCATTTTAGCAAAATAATTTTTTAAGCCCCCAGTTAAATTACACAGCCCCTGGGAAATAGCCTACAGTAGATCTAGGACCTCTCTGGCTGATACGAATTGAAAGATGTTAAACTAAGGTCAGTGAACACTATCAACACTGTGTGTCATCAGGGCAGCTGGGAGCATGAGGGATGTGGGGGAGGATTACTGTGCCTGATCCAAAGCAAAGCAAACCAAATGAGATTCTTACAAAATGATTAATTTTCAGGCAGTTTTCATCATCATTCATAAGTAGGACCCTTGCTGTGTTATTGTAACCACATCCCTGGAAAAACTTCAAAGAGCCTCATAACTGTGTCTGCCCCATATTGGACATAGTCCCATGTTGTACCTGTTGGCCCAGCACCAGTGACTGAGCAGTCAGACTACAGGGAGGCAGTATTCCTCTTTGCTAGGTAGCCTGCTGTGCATCGCTAGGTTTCACTGGAAGCGTCGGCTTGGTTTTCCGAAAGCATCTTGGTTCATTGGCTTACAGCAGAACTTAGCGTCTTTGAACCATTTTTATCCTGGTCAATCAATTCACTGAGTTGAGCTGCCAGCTTGTCAGTTTGTTTCCTTTTCTCGCTGTGCATGCTATTTTTCCCTGTCACTTCTGCCAGTGTTAAGGAATACTGCACAAAGATTCATTTCTATGTACAGATCTCTTGAAGTTGATCCAGATTAGACCCCACAGTCCCCTAGAACGGGCAGCCTAAAATGTCGATGTCACAAGTCTGACATACCATCTGTACAAATTGAAATTTAAAAAGTTCCATAGATTAACCACTGCCACTCAACATAACTCGCCCACTTGCTGTTCTTTCAGAATCTGACATATTAATTGCCAAGTACATGAAATGTGCAGCAATTTGCACAGTGTTTGTTTTATTGCTGCAGAAATATATTGAGAATTTACACACGATTTCCACATACATATTGACACACAAGGTACACAGACAACAAACAGTAGAATTGGGACTATATATATCACTCAACATCCATACGTATCCATTGTGCATAATTTAATTACTTAAGTAGCCTCATATTTTTTAATTTTCCTTAATCTATGTGTAATCTTTAAACTGCAATGAACTTTCATGTTGCTGTTTTCTTTCATTAATGGAGATGTCAGGGCCTGCTTTAGCCAAAAGTAGCCTGGCACTTATTTTATTTTATCTTTAATCTTAAAAGAATACCTGTAGCAATACAATGTGACCAACAAGCTTTTTGATTAACAAGAAGACAGTTATAGTGCTCTGTGTTCACAGTTTAAATGCTGTGGTTCATGTGCTAGTGCTTTAGTAATGATGTCCACATTAACATCTAAAAAGCATGGTGTATCCCTTTAAAACACCATTTTATGGTAGTGAAATTAAATGTTTGTGACTGTCTTTATTGGCCATCTGGCTAGCTTAATTTTATGATATCCTAGCATAAATTGCAGTTACAGGATGACAACCCCTGGGGTACGCTAAATGAATGGTCAAGTAACAACATATGCTTACACTTTTTCAAAGAATAGCCGATATAACATATTGTGCGGGCTATTCTTTAATGCATAACTTAAGCACACTTGAAATAAATAAATGCAACCTCTTCTTACAAATTTGGCAACAGCTCATAGCACCTTTTCCCCATTGTCTTGCATATGCAGAATATTATTTACCAGGGTGGAGAATTACATGCCCCAGCCTTGAGCCAGACCTCAATATAAAGTATAGCACTCCATTTTGCACTCTAAAGCTTTTCTCAGCACATGGCGACTTAGCGGTAATTGCTGAGGGGGTGTCCAACCTAATAGCCTCCTGTCCTCAGCAATTATTGGAGAAAATTTCTGAATTACCTTGTAATGCCAAGTGACGTGCTCCTTATAGAAATAGATTCGGTCTGACATGTAGTAAAAGACACCTCACTGCAGGTTTTTCTGTGTTCTTTGAATAAGAGGCTTTTGACCAACGCATCACATCTGTCACACATGCCATTCTCCACTGCAGAAATCACTGCATCCACAAGCCAAATCCTTAAGGCATCAAATAGAATCTCTTAATGTATGCTTCTCTCATGGAGGATAAGCTGCACAGAGGACATGACTGGTGGTTTTAAAGCACAAGGTGCATTATTGTAATTTCATCAGCCCTTATAGCCTCAATCACAGCAGCCATAAAACTCCAACACTCCCCAAAAATCCCCTCAGGAAAATGCAGCGAAAAGAAACCGCAGTACAGAACAGAAGAGCCTGCTTTTGATCACTCCAGCTTGTGAGTGAGTAATTGGGCGCAGTAATTGAAACAGCGTATGTAATATTTTATTCAGAGGCCCAGAACAACTGAACAGTATTTCTACTCTTTCTTTGTTTTTTTCATTTTCTCTTACACACTCGCTCATTCGTTCACTTTCTCAGTCTCTCTGTCTTGGTCTGATATTTGCTCAACACAGTAACAAACTCAGAAACAGAAAAGGTCTCACTGGCTTCATACACAACAACCGCAGTAATATTAAAAGCCAATTAAAATGGAACACCAAGAAGCATTTGGAAAATAACAGTTTTCATTTTGCATAAGATATTTCAGGGGGCTTATGCTTATTATGATGTTACAGTAATCTGTGGAATAGTGGTTTACACTAAATAGGAAAACTATATAGACAAAAACAAAAGCACATTTTGTACTCGGGCTAAGTATTCTCCAGTGGGTGGTTTTTTTATTATTATTATTATTTTCAAACCAAGAAGCAATAAGTAAAATCACCAAGATGTGAGCAATTTAAAAAAAATCCTTCACTTTTTTACTTTGAAAGCTTTTATCAAATAGTACTACTTGGTGGTTAACCTGATATACTAAAGCACTGAATACAACAAATGGCTTGCCATCTTTGAATATCAGATAATACACAGTTTAGATTCCACCTGCATATCTGGCACCAGAGGAGACACTTGAAAAAAAGATGGTGCCTCTGAGCACTGATCAGAATACTTATATAGCAACATTTTGAGAAGGAGATGCACAAAGAGCAGTTATGAGCCATGAATTCATATGTGACATTTATTCTTGTCAAGAAAATGTTTGGGGATAATATACAAGCCCACAGCTCAGGCCTGTGTGATAAATCATGGGAACCTGACATTTTGGGTTTCTTATCGTGCATGCTCTGAAGGGAGAGGAGCTGACTTGAGCATAAAACCGCAGGGAAGCAGAAAGTGTGTCGCACATGATGCTGGGGAATGGCACCCATTTTAAAAGTGCACATATGTTATTTCTGTTCCCCAGGACAGTTCAGCTGATATTTGTGAACTTGCAGCACTCTTTCCTAAAGCTAGAATTCAGACAGAAAACATTTGAATTTGTAATATTACTGGGATATAAAATCAGGGTCTGCTATAGACAATAAATTGGGCGCTGACTTTGTGGATCCATAAAAGAGTAAGTTGAGCTGTCACTCCGAAACTAAGCTTATATTCTAGGGTCAGCAAAGTCAGTGCCTCATTTATTGTCTGTGCAGCATTGCCAGATATATTTTCAAGGGTTAGTTCTCCAGTTTCTAGCATTAGAGAAGAGGAGTACATGTTCAAACATATTGACTGAACTGTCCTTGGGCGTCAAAATAACATGACTTTTTAAAATAGGTGGAATTCTCCCTTTAGGTTTTTTGTCCTTCAATTAATATTCCAATAATCTTCCACTGATGTTAACCTGTGTTAGTGGTAGGCCTGCAGTGCCTTCTGAAATATGAAATCTTAAGTCGTGTAATAAATATCTGTATAAGGCTGCATAATACCTTCAATTGATTGTCACTTATAAACCATTTTAAAATTAAGCAAAGTCATCATCATAACTTATGCAAGAGCTTCCTGCCAAACAATGCGTCTAATACAGTGCAGCTGGTGTTTTTGCTTTAAACCTTGCAGCATGGCCTACATCAACATCTGCCTCTCCACACTTTTGCCAACTGTTGGATGAAAACCATATAAATATATAAAAGGTTAACATTTCAGGGATAGCAAAAAGCTGGATGATTGATAACTAAGCAACTTTTAAAGTGTTGCCTAAGCCTGGAATTGATTCTGTGGGTTCTGGCCAGCACTGGGTGGTAACGCAACGTTTGGTGAGAAATAGCAAAACAGTCGAGTTTCTCTGGGCGACCATTGAGCTATCCTGAGTTTTATAGGTAAGAGAGGATGCTAACTGCCAATTTTATGAGAAGACAAGAATAAAAATGTAATGATCCCTGTGGTGGGGAAACTGGGCTGTAGCAGTAGCAAATAGTAATTGGACGCAGCAAAGAAAAGGATGAAAATAAACTCCAACTGTCCAGGCAATATCTAGGCATGTTTAAGAGCCATGTAAAAACTATACACCTTTTCACATATTCACTTCATAGATGTAGAAACACAGGTACAGAATGTGTTGATTTGGTTATAGGCATATACTGGCTGTCCCCATACTGAAACTGAATGGAAAAGCCATATGTACAAAAAAATGAGTATGCAAAACACATGCATTATTGTTTGTTCTTGGTACCACTGTGGAGATAGCATATGTACAACAATTTGGGCAGAAGTATGCACAGATTAGACAGTGCATTAACAGTGCAAGCAAATCCCATCTAGAATAGTCCCAAGCATAGAAATATAAGAATCAGGCTAGGATTTGTGATGTAGATGTGGATGCAGTCTCACCCTCCTAGCTGGCTGAAACTGGGCAGAAAGAATCGTACACTGTGATTTCTGCTGGTTCAAAAGAGCACCTGAAGTTGCTCAGTAGCTGCGTCAGCTCACCACAGAGGGGTTTGAGGTGTTGTCTAAGTTGGAGTTCAGTTTTGTCCTCATCCTCCTCTCTGTTATTGCCTCCAGGCTGTCCAAGCTCAAGCCTCCTTCACCAGTTTGTTTATCCTGCCTGTCTCCCCAGCCAACCATTGCAGAGAGCAGCGCGCTGGCCATAGCTGATTGATAGAACATGTAATCTGTTGTGCACACAGAAAGATTTTCAGTTTTGAGGGTGCAACAAAAACATATAATGACTGGTGCTGCAAATTACTGCACCCAGGGAGTAATTAGTAAAGTAATAATGTTATTTTTGGAATGAATGAATAACAGACATGGGATCTGGCTATGCACATAAAAGACAATATTAAATTTTGACATGGATTTAAATAAATGAATGAGTAATTAAATAAATAACTTCCGTTGCAAGGTTGCACATGACCGCAGGGCTATGCTAATCATGCTCTCCCAGTCAAAGAAATTATCTAACTTCCATATTTCAGATTACTAACCAAGCAAACTGTGTCATAAAGCTGAGATGAGAACAAGCTGACATTTGACCGCTGGATGATGGCAGCAGTGGTTCCCCTTGTCACAGCCGTAACGGGGACTGAAATGCCATTGTCAGTTATTGTTCCTTGGTTGTCATGGCTTATGTGAAATCCATTTTCTCTGTTTGAATACATTCTGTCAGGAAAAAAGGGCCCAAACTCAAATCTTCTCTCCCCATTTTTTGACAGGGAACATCTGACAGAAAATGGCTGGGTGGCCTCCTCACAGATGTGTCTCTCAGACTTCAGTCAGTCATTGCACTGTTACTCTCTCACTATGGCTTCATTTACTTTTACACTGTTGTCTTTCACCCCATCATATCCGTGCTTCTTTCAACTTGATCATCTGCCAGATTGGTTTGGGGACTATCACAGTCTCATTCATTACAGTGTCATTTAGCCATTAAACTTTGCTGCTCATTTCATTAAAAAATGAACTCATTTTTGATGTATTCCTCTGTTCATACTGTCAGAAGATTGTTTCTGCATTCAGTATGATTGGAAAGATTCCAGTTAATAGTGTAAACATAGCCTATTTACTCAGCTGATCTCTGTTTCTACTCACATGAATGGACTTGATGTAGTGAAATAGAACAGGAATATTTTTTATTTATTTGTGCGTACATGACAATATCATATCTGCCTTCTGTTCAGCGATAAATATAAATACAACAGGCTACATTTTGCCCAAGCAGCTTCTGTCCTCTGCTAGTCCATTCTCTGACACTTCCACAGGAAAGCATTGTGAATTCCTTTCCCAGGACACAGGAAACTCAAATTTGATATTTTCATATAATTATGTCGCATAAATCCATATGGCTTGTTCATGATGAAATAACAATCAAAAGACTGGATCTGTGTCACATAGTAGATAACGCTGTAATATTTAAGCTATCTTGGGGTTTATCCTGTCATCCTCACCCATATTTTTTGGCCTTGGCTCAAACAAAGTAAACCTGGTATGGCACTCTGGAGCTGCAAGAAAAACGTCTGAACAGGAAGCAGAGTGGATGCAAATCCAGCAAATCAGTCCAAGCATGTTAAAAGGTAGATGTACTATAAAACAGTTTTGCTTGTCTTTTTTTCCTCTTTGTTCTTTTTAGTCTTTTAAACCACAAGAACACCTATTTATACCTCCATGTTATTTGTTCATCAATGATGCCATCCACGTCAGCTGGCAATCATTACCATCCATCAGGATCTGCTGTCAGAAATACAGCAATGCTAAAATATCTCACTTATGACACAACAAACACAAATAGTCCCACAGATCATATCCACAATGTAACATCAAGACCATCAGAAACTGACATCTAATATCACTTCACAATACAGGGGGATATAAGAGGTCCTTTTAACTTCCAAAAGTCATGATTACCATGCAGCATCACAAATCAAAGATTGCTCTATCCAATCAAAAGTTATCATATAGTCAATTTCTGATGTAACTGTGTGGAAACAACAGCATTCATCAGATAGATAACTTATTTATGTATTTTTTTATTATTTATTTATTTTTAATTTTATTTATTTTGAAATCAAATGGCATATTGTAATGTTTAAAAGCAATACACATCCTGGAAATGAGAGGAATCTTTAATATGGCTAACAAAAAGGGCTTTAAATCTAATCATTCACTGAAATCCCAGTGCTGCTGTACCGAGTTTATAAGGTCCAGAAAGCTTCTCTTTTTAATAATAAAGAATCTATATCCCACCTCTGTGGGAAATGGAGACATGTTGAAGAAACAATCAAAAGACTGGATCTGTGTCATAGTAGGCAGCGCTGTAATATTTAAGCTATCTAGGGGTTTATCCCATCATCCTTACCCATATGTTTTGGCCTTCACTCAAACAATAGAAACCTGGTAATGCATGTTAAATCTCAGCATGATAAAGTTTGCTTGCACCAGGACTACAAAAGAAGGTGGAGACTTTCTGCGATGACGCTCGCTCTCGATCTAAGGGGATTTCATAATGCTCAAGCCTATATTTGAGCTGGCAGTGTGTACCCAGCCTGTCAGGCACTGCCATGGCTTTGAAGAAAGTTTCCCTCACGGTACGTTAGTGGCATCATGATGCTCCCTCCACTCTGCATCAGTGCCCGACATCCCAAACTCAGAGGCATAACATCCTTACAAAACTGAGCAGTCAGAGTGTGTTCAAATCCATCTGGAGTGTCCAGATCAGAGAGGAGCAGGGGAACAGTCTCAAGTCCTGAGTTAACAGGCTGAGGTTTGGCTGTGAGTGTGGCAAACACTGTTGTTATTTTTGTCTCATCTGTATGACAGATATTTTTCATGTTTTGTTTTTTTCTTGTCTGGACTGGAAAAAAATTAGATTTTCGGGCTAACTTGAAATTGCACTACCAAAAAAATTATCTAAGCATCTTATTTAGTTCAGTTAATCTACTTATGTCAACCTACCATCCCTTGTAGAAAATATACCTTTGTCATGAGTTGGAAGAACGGAAAACATCTAACCATGTCACGGATCCAGTTGAAATAATCTGAGGGTTTTTAGTGATTACATTTGGATGTGATGCCTTATAAATTGTCACACAGCTTTGTTTCTTGGCCAGAGATTACATTGAATTAAATAGAAACAATGTTTTTGGTGACTGTGGGGACTTTGGGAGTATTGTTAAAACAAGTAAAACCAAATGGCACTCACAAAAGTTCATACCTCAGCCAACACTATGCAGTTGTCAAGATATATTAGTTCCACTTGTTGGGATTTCACCGAATGTTAATAATTTCTTCTGGGCCCCAACACCAACTTGTTTCACATCAAGAGATGCGCACACATTTTCATGCTTGAAAAGGGACATGAAATATGCCTGTTCAGATCCTTTACACTGTGCCAAGTTTTGAAAAAGTTGGCATTGTGGTTATGTCCAAACAAAAAATGAGCTCTCCAATGCCAAAATTTTGACTTGGCCAATAATAGAGGGTTTCCATCTTCTTATGTCTGCTGATAGCTATGCAAAGTTTGATGGTGTTGTATGAATCTGTAAATTAAACACCTTTTAGTCGGAGGACACACCCACATCTACACTCCTCTGTGGCCTATCACTGTGAAAAGTTACTCACTTCTTCCTTGCATCATGACCAACCTTTCCTCCAAGTTCATGCAAATCCATTCATAACTTTTTGAAATATCAGACAGACCGAATAGGTTTTAACACTATCGGCAAAACAACACATGAATAATGCAATATTGTTTTTCATTATCTACACTGATATTGTTATGTACACTAGTTTTTATTCATTTTTTATAGTTTTTCATTATTATTGTTTATTTGTTGTGGTCAAAGCAGAACAAAGGTATGAGATGTTGATTACAAGCATAACAGAACCACAGCTTGGCGGAGTCTTTCCAAGTAAAAATTAGCAGGCTCACAGTAATAAGTAGAGAGATTAATTATAGGTTAAAAGCAAAGGGAAAAGAAAACATATATTTGATTGCCAAAAGCCAGTGTCTGTTCACTGTAGCAGAAAGTATAGATTATATGTATGAGTCATTCATTCCTTCTCATCGTTTCTGATGTGCTAATTATGTTTCAAACTGAAATTACATGAACTGGATACAAACATGATATTTATCCTCTGTACCCAAGCCAACTATGGCTGACCATCATGAATAATTTAAAGATTTCTACTTCAGGCTGGATGTGTGTCACTGTAATTGCCTCTAAAGGAAAGATTTTAGATAACTTTAAAGACATTTATGGGCCTTCACGCTTGTTTTGCAAAGCCTATTCCTAGAAGCTTGTCCCCATTGTGGCCAGCTTAAAAATAAAAACAACCGTTTATTCAACTCACAGATCCAAGTTTGATAAATTTTTCAGAGTAGGTTTTTTAATATTCCTTTAATATGTTTATTTTTAATACAACACATAACACAACCACTGATGAAATTGTAATCTCTTAGGTCTTGATCCATTTTAATAAATAGCTGGGAAAAATCATTGTGTTAGAGCTCTGTAAAGCATTTGATTGTAATTAATGAAACTTCTCATTGAATGTAGTTAGACAGAAGCTTCTTGGAAATTATTTGTAATTCAATAACTGAGTGCTCACTGTAGACAGGGCTAATGTAAACTATGACTCTAATAAGGATAAATTCCTCTGCAGTTTTATGTTCTCTGCAGCGACAGTAATATATTAAATCAACTGTAGATAAGTCATTTGTTCACTTAATTATGTCCATTGAGTTAGTTTGACTGGAGCTTTGCCTTTTGTGTTGCGTTCACTTCCTTCACAAGATAGTGCAAGTCATTCTGGAAACCAATGCAATGTTCATTTGGCACTCATACCACAGTAAGTGAAACTGTAAATTCCACTGAAATAATATTCTTTATTCAGCACATGGTAAAATATCCAACACAGCTGGATTAATTGATGTTATAAATTAAAACAGTTCAGCCTTTCTCATTAATTAGCTCCTGCCAGACAATCCCACTGTGTAGCGCCAACCATATTGTAGAAGCTTCCCCTGAATCATATATCCTGCACAAATTCTACGTTAGCCCTTTCTCAAGTAAATAAAACAAAACAAACAAAAAAAAAACATCTTGTAACACAACACTATAGACCATTTCTGGTATTTTCTCAGACCAAAGGGACCACCAGTTCAATTTTCCCAATAAATCCTTTCACGGGCAGAGCAGTTTGGCAGTTGGCAGTCGCTGCTGCATGCAGTGCCTGTCGTAGAAAGTGGGACTCATACGACTGCTGCATCTATCCTTCGATGGTAGAACAGCATTCCCTCCGCTGTGTCTCAATCCCAGAAGCCCTAAACAGCATCATGGTATTCTGACAAAACAGAGCTGTCACAGTCTGCCTGCATCTATCTGTGGTCAGTCCATGAAGCAGAGTGAAAAATGTACAGAGTGCACAGACTCTGTAAGCAATGCAACAGGGAATACTTCTATCTATTTATGTATCTATCTGTCTATCTGTGTCTGTCTGTCCACATTGCCTCAGAACGTTGCTTCTGTTTCATGATCATGACACAGATGTCTTCTTTGCAAACATTACGCTCCATGTGGCCTCAGCCTCATGTGTTGCTCCTGTTTGGACAGCACCGAGACAATCAGATCTTTGTTAAATACGGCTCCACACTGGGCTCCACACTGATTGGTATGTCAACACAGGCTGGATTTAAACTGCCTGCTCAAATGTGACTTTGTTTGTTTTGCCACCTATTTAAATCTGATTCAGATCTCATGAATAGGTGAGGAAAGCTCATCAGATTTGAGCAGGCAGTTCAAATCGGGCCCGTGTTGACTGACACACCAATCAGGAGAGAGCAGAGTGCGGATCTGTATTTGTAGTGAGGGGGGAGAAAACTGTCTGCCCCTTCTATCCCAGACTGGTTGCGTTCACTGTTGTGGTTCAAATCTGATGTTTATGAGTGGGAAAGTTTTTTCTTTTTTTCTTTCCTTTTTGTGTGTGTTAATCTGCGGTTTATTGCTGTCTAAACAGAAAAAATCAGACTTGAGATTTGCCCTTTTTTGTGTGTGTTTTTTGTTTTTGTTTTCTATGCTTTGAGAGACATAAAAAGATCACGTCACTTAGGTGAAAAAAGTAAGATTAGATCCAGCAGTTTATTAAATGAAGAGACAGCCAGTCAGGGGGGCTCTCTGGAGAATTCAGTGGTGTTGGTGAATGAGGTGGTGTAAGTGGGGGGGCTTCCAACCAAATCACATCAATTAGTCGGAGAAGCATAGGAGACCAGTGCCCCCTAGTGTTGGTTTGCTATATGAATACTTAAATGACTAGGTAAAATTCACACTGAGTTGAAATTCTCTGCAGCGGTGCCCACTGACAGGGAATTTGGTGTTTATGTTTTAGCATCAATGCACGATGACACCTGAGCTTAATTACTGATAAAAAATATTCATAAGTTATTTGTCTGTGCTGAATATACAATATTTCTACTGCACTCAACTGACAAAATAGCAGTTTCATAAACTTAATCGTCTAAATGAAAACACTTGGTTTTAATACATGAGAGAGCAGCTAGTGAGATTCTTTACATGAATACATACTGGATTCTTAATTTAAATTGAATTCACTTATGTAACACATGTAATCCAGGCTGAAAACTAGACATTACACATCGCTTGAGATATGTTTTTACAAGCATGTATTCATCCTGGGATTGTTTCTTATTCATGGATGAAGGTTTCACTTTATTCTTTTCAATGGCAATTCTCCATAATGAATCATGCTCATGCTAAGACTCTACTGGCCTATATTTCTTCATGTATTTTCAGCATACAGTATGTCTTATGCTGTTCATCCTTTTTATGACACATTATTAATATTTCCTTTTGTAGGTTGGACGGGACAGGCCATCCTTGGATAATTTACATGGGCAGGTTTCCTATCAATGTGTAACTGAGGTGAGCCGTGAAGACCATGTGAATGGCAGGATTTGAAAAGGTGCCATTGTACTGTCCTTACCTTAAGTTACACTCCAGGCTACAGGATGAAATGTTACATTCTTATCACATACAGCTGGCTAATGATGTATCATCGCAGGAAATTAGAACATTTAAAAGGAATCTTTGCTGAAGTGTATGAAAGCGAGTATTAACATATTCTAAAGGCCCGTGGGTCAGTATTGGGAAAATAAACATCAGCAAGAGGTTCCTTGGTTTAAGCAAGTATTTGTACATTCATGACCTCACCATCTATACAAATATAGATTTGCATAAACAATGGTTACACAAAGGCAGCAACCATGTGACACGTTTCAAAAACACAGGTCTTTCTCAGGCGGAGTAAACTGGATTGAAGACCAGTGAGACCAGTGTCTCTGAAGATGTCCATTTGTATAGACAGTGAGGTCATGAATGTGCAAACACTTCAGTAAAAGTATCTTTTTTTTTTTTTTTTTTTTTTTTTTGCCTGTACCAGTGAACCTCTCGCTGTTGTTTATTCTGAGCTGTTAAGCCTTTTTGAGCCTCCTATCTCCACCTTTTCGGAGTAGCCTACTATTCAGTATTGGGAACAGAAGAGATAAAGACAGGATTTTCTCTGACAAAGTGCCAGCCTGCTTCGTTTAATGACATTTTAAGAACTTCATCTGAATATCCCATTGAGCCTAATGAGGGATACATCCTTTTTCCCTGGAGCTAAAGTCCTGTCTCTGTGGGAACCGGCTGATAGCAGGTAGACTTTGCCCTGAAGGGGAAGTGACACTACAGGAAGAGCAGCCGAGCACATTCCTGGGCGTCACAGCAGAGGTAGGGGACATTATAATGGATTAGAGCTGTTATTAATTGATTAATGTGAACAGACCTAAGTCAAATCGTAATTGATGACATTGTGAATGCCTCAAAAACATGAGGAGTTTGAAGAGCTCGATTCATCATATCTCGCGAGTGATGTTCTGACCTTTCAGGCGATTTAACCGCTTGGAAACCAGGTCCACCTCATTTAGTTCAAATATTTGAACCTGTGCTCAAATAGATTTTCACCGTGTTTCTGTCTGGCACAGCTTTTTGAGTAGTGGTTTTTGATGGGGGAAAGCCGGAGAAAGAAAGAGTGAAAGTGTGATTGTAGGTAGCAGAGGAGTTGTCACTCCCACAAGTTCACAGGTTATTATTGATTACTCTGTTGTATCTATAAGGAAGTGAAATGTTTTTTGAATTCACATGTTTCAGTGAAGCATTTTTCATGGAAATGTTGACGTTTCTGTGAAACTGTTGTGAAGGCTGAGTAACAGATGACTTCTTACCAATAGTCAGTGTAGTTGTGGTTTGTTGCTGTTGATGCTACTACTGCTAACTTGTGTGCCATTCGGAGTTGCTCAGTGTGTGGGTAATTATGATATTAATTGCACTATCATAGAGAGAATGATTAACTGGGAATATAAAGGGGAATGTGTTACTCGAAGCTCTTTATTCTTTAATGAAAATGCTTGGTTTATTGAGTATCAGCCCTTGGTGATAACTAAATTTCCATAAAGGATTACCAGGCAAATTTTAGACCAATAAAATAGTTTGCATATATAAGAAAATAAATAATATATATTTCCTTAAATGTGTTTTAAATAATGTACATTTCACATGACATGAAGATTGAAACTATTTCATAGATGCAGAATGAGCTATTTATGTGTACAGAGAGCAGGTCCTTGCCATGGATGCCACCATGTTCAACAACATGTTGTCATGAATGAATGGCCATCATTCCTGCCTTTCCTGTTTTTACTTTGTCCATGTTCCCAAGAGCACCCTTCATACATATAAACCTTTTTTTCTTTTCTTTTTTTTTATCTATGTCTGACTCTTAGAGCAGCCAGTCATCTCTCTTCATTTGCATGTTGTCATGAATGGGTGAATAGATAGGAGGAACATGCTCGACTCAAATCTTAATCTCAACCAAAATAGACAACAAACGGTGCTCAGAGCCAAAAGCAGATCCAGCCCTACTGAAGAGGGCCAGCGCTCAGTGACAGCACTGAAAAGCACGCCTTACCTGTGAAGATGCACTTTACACACCACTGAAGAAGGCATGTAGCCAAAACATATGGTGTGTAATACTGGTTTGCAAATGAATAAAGAAAAATACTCATTACTTGATTTTTGAGTGCTGGCCCTCATAGAAAGGTTAGGACAATAACAGTAGCGTATTTGCTGTTACAGAGCAGTGAAGCATAACAGTCTCAATTGTTACAAGTGAATTACCTCTGATTCCGACTTCTCTTGAGCATCAAAGACGACGGACAATTTCACCATCAGATGAGGCCGATCAGCCCTGTAAAAGTGGCGAGGGCAGAATTGAGATTCAGTTGTACACACGATGATACGGGTATCACATATCGACTCACATATCTGACCTTGAAATATACCTACAGCGCAGTTATGCAGACGCTTAAGGCCGTACATACATTAGTTCATATTTACCCTCTTACAGTATTTTGTACCACACTGACATTGCCTCATTTCTATGCCTGATGATGGCAATATTACTGATCTACACTGTGTGTTCATGTGTGTGTGTGTGTGTGTCATGACTTTGACTTTGACTTTGACATATATCCCATTTCAGTTATCACTTTGGCAGAATGGCACAATCTAGCGACAGCAGTAATAGTGGACTTCGTCCCCCGCCTTATAACATCCAGGAGTACGGTCAGAGTCCCAACCCAGGGTTCAACTACCAGGTTGGTCATAGTGCTGGCAGATCATTTTAGTAGGAAAGCCTGATGGGAGAAACCCAAATCTACTCACATACAGTCTGTGAGCCAAGACAAGGCTTTTCTGCTGGTCACTGTTTAACCACACAATATAGACTTTCTATATTTGGTTTGGGTTCATCAGGTTGGAAAGGGGAACATCTCAGTGGTCTCCCCTCCTGGACCCTACGATAACATGGTCCACCCTGAGGAACAGGCAGCTAGAGGTGGCCCGCAGTTTGGAGAAATGCCGCCTGAATACTCCCAAGGCTTTGAAGATGACAACTGTTTCAGTGATGCTGCTGTAAGAAGAGGTGAAGGCGGGAGGGAGAGACAGAGAGAGAGAGTTTGTGTTTTGTTTTTGTTTTTTTGTTTTTTTGGGTTTTGTGGTCTGAGCTGGACCACAATAAGCAATATTTACTCTCTCATTTGCTCTGCAGTGTTTTCTTGAAATTGATTTGAAATTGAAAATTGTTCCCTGCTCTCTGCTGTACCCTGCTCGGCTCTTCACCTCCCACACAGCGCAAATCATTTAAAATGAGAGGATGAAATGTGGGTTCAATGAATACAGAAATGTTTTGAAATGTTGCGTGGCATAAACAGCCCTACCTGCTTGTCTGCCTCCTTTGCTGTGTCTCTCTGTTTGTCAGCCTGACTGAATTTTCTTTCTTTCTTTTTCTTTCTTTTTTTTTTTTGTCTATTTGCCAGCCTCCTTTTCTGTTTTCCTGTCTTTGCCTTTCCTTTCTGCTTGTCTGCCTTCTGTCTGTCTGTCTGCCTGTCTGCCTCTCTATATGGTCTGTTCTTCTTTCTGAGCAGGTTTCATAAGGAAGGTCTACTTGACCTTGATGATTCAGCTCCTGGTGACCGTTGGGATCATCTGCGCTTTTCTCTACTGGTGAGTCACCATTACACAAGGGAATTCCTAGCAGAAGCGATGAATTCCTGTCAGGTCTTCGTCTGTCCACCCTCTGTGTACTCTGTCATCACATAAGAGCACCCAACATGACACTGGGGGACAATTACTGTGGTTGTTTTCTGTAAAACATGTAACTCATTCCCCCTCAAAACTAAATAAATGACACAGGCGAGGCACACCCGCTCCCCAGGGTAACACAGAATAACATTTTTGCCACATTATATTTTTGCTTGAAGTAGTTTGAATGCTTTATACGTTTTGTATAATGGATGTGGTGGAACACTGCTATAGCATTTCCTTTTCATAAAGTGTATTCAGCTCCCATGTGGACAATGCACTGTCCTCTGTTAATATTTAATAAATTCATTCTACTCTTTTGATCAAACAAATGGTGCTTTTATAAAACATTCCCCTCCCTCTCTCTCTCCCCTTTTTCTTTATTGAATTAAAGGCAAGCTCTCAAGGAATGGACGTGGGCCAACTATTGGTTCAACTACACCATGATGTAAGTAATCACGTCCAATCAGAAAACATTTGGTCCGACTGTCTAGACGCTGCACGTTTTGTCGTTCTCCCGCAGTTTGACCACCTACAAATCTTCCATCGGTGAGCTATCCAAATGAAAATGTCACCCCATGAAATCTATAGAAGTAAATCTAAAACGGCCACCCCACTCTGATTTTCCAATCCCAGAAACAGCTCGCTACAGTGTGCATAAATAATGCACTCAGTGAATTCACATTTTCAACACAGCGCTTCTCTGTTTATACCCTGTTTATTTGCTATTTACGATGCACTCTATATTCTCTGTGAAATAGGGTGGCGGTGATAGTGCTCATCGTGGCTTTGTCCTGCTGTGACAACCTCCGTCGTCAAGTCCCCCTCAATTTCATTGCCCTCGGCTTGTTTGTGAGTAGAGCTAGCTCCAGCCAGGCATCAAATTAAACCCCCACCACACCTGCTCTATTTCACTACATTCACAGACCTTTTTTTTCATGTATTTACTTTCTGTTTGTCTGCTCTCTCTCTCTCTCTCTCTCTCTCTCAGACTGTTGCAGAAGGCCTGATGCTGGGATCTGTGACAGTGTGAGTGTGTTGTGTTCCTGGATGAATCCCAACCTTGTGCCATGCGACTGATTTACACAGGAGCAAATAACATGACAACAAAAATAACCTTATGTGATCTAGATCTGATGTCGGTGGCAGCAGTGAAGCTATCAAATCTGATAAGATTATCATTGTTGGCTTAACAAATTACAGAATAAGATTTTACAGCTGTAGGCAGAAGATAAATTAGTCATGTTACAAATGGTTTGAAATTTTTCTAATTTTGTAAATTTATCATTATTATTATTATTAGTAGTAGTAGTAGTAGTGTTTTTTATACAAACACAATTTTTTTGTGTGTCCATGTAAACATAAGCCACCTTTTCTTTCAGTGACACATTTTCCTTTTCAGCTGCTTGTCACTCCAGAAAGAGACAGAGATAGATAGATATGGCATCACTGGGGATTGGAAGCTAGAAGCCCTATTATCAATAATTCATTCTTATTATCATATTTATAGGATATTGTCATAACTGAAGCTTTTAGTGATATAAAATTTACGTTGACTATATATAATGCAATGCACATCTAAGTTTGGTCTGTGTGATGACTCTGGTTGAGATACAATACAGACTGTTGAATGAAAAAATATTACATTTCTCATAAGAAAATGATGTGTTCCTTTTTGGTCAGAACGGCACCCTGCTGCCCATGTACCCACTGTGCATACTGACAGGTTAGACGTGACACTGTAGGGCTCCAGTCCCACTGCATATCTGTTTGATATTTCTGTCTGCAGGTGCTTTGAAGCTGAAGCTGTTCTCTGGGCTGTGGGGGCAACGGCGTTGGTGTCCTTCGCTCTTAGTCTGTTCGCTATGCAGTCAAAAGTAAGCAGTATCTGTCACACACTGTGAGCTCTGTTTGCAATGCAGCCAAAAGTGAAATTTCATGCACTGCAAGGAGTCTGCTATGCAGTCTATGTTAAATTTTCATGTATTGCGTTGTGTTTCCTGTGCAATCAAAGGCTAGTTTTTTTTGTAATGTAAAAAGTAAGATTTTCCATGCAGTTTTTGCTATGCAGTCAGCAGTATAAGTTTAAATATAGTTGTTTTTGCTATGTAGATAAGATTACTTATACCATGGTCTGGGTGAATACTCATTTCTGATTGGCTAGAGGGGCTGTGTTCAAATGGTGTAATGCACATGTAGCCCAGCTCCAGTTTAATCACTGTTCGAAATTCATATGTTGGCCATAAAGTTTTGAACCGACCTATGTAACCACAGCAGCAAACTAAAGCTTAAGTGTTCAGCTAATTACATTAGCCTGTGTTAGCCTTTAGCCTCCACACTGTTCCCCATTTATGACACAGTACTGCTTCAAAACTGTTGTGATTGTTTTCCAGCTGTTAACACTGGCGTAACACTAACACAACACCGAGCTAGCTGTGGCATTTTTTTGTAGATATGTGCATTATTTAATCCATTTTGGCAAATTCACATCTACAAGGCCATGGCTCAGTCTTTTCCCTCGAGATCTGTTGGCTACCCAATCTCTCTCACTAGTTTTGCAATCAGCAGTATGTTTTGACATAGCTCCTGTATCTCATCCATCCAGTGCTGTGCACCAAACCTCTGAAATGTGCTGGTGGCTCAGTTAGTTGAGATGTCCATCAAGTAACAGCATCGTCTCTAAAAAATCTTTTTTTTTTTTTGGCTTGTTATATCTCCTGTCTCCCATTTTTCTGTTTCTTTTCACTGTGAACTGTTTAATAAAGCAGAAATGCCACAAAAGTAATCTTTAAAGGGCACTTCCCCAGAAATGCTAGGAGGGTCCAGAGGCATGATTGCCTGGGGAGACATTTTTGAAAATCTGTTTTTAAAAATGAATTTCTGGTGAGTTTTGCACAGTGGCATATCCATACCCTTTCAAAGGAGCAAATCCAGCATGCTTTCATTTTTGACTCCTCACCAAGATTAATATGTAATCCAGTCTAAAAATGACTAATAATTTAACAACATTGAAATATTAAATATGACTCTAACAAATAGTTACTATGTCTAGCATCACATTTAAATTTTGTTTTTAAGAAAAAATGTTATCATGCAAGAGTAGAGGATTTCTGGACTATGTCACTTGGCTTACACAAACAAGTTTTGTTACATGCATTGTTTACATTGGTGTGTGTGTGTGTGTGTGTATTTTTCCTCCATGCTCATGGCAATTTTCCTGTGTGCTCTATAGCGCCGCTGTTGGTCTATTGGTCACAAACCACATTGGGTACCTTTAAAGGTGTAAAAAGTGAAATAGATGCTGTGTTTTTTTTTTTTTTGGAGAGGATGAAAACATTCATGTTTCAACATTCAAGCCTCAAAGGCTTACTACTGACCAAGAAATGTGTGCCAGCATCCATATAGTGGACATACTGCGGCATAAATGTCCTTCAGACTGATTGTATGCCCCTTTTAGCTTGTAGCTCCTTAGGTGATCAGTGTTTGCCATGGCTCTCTATATATTTTACCTCGGTGTTTCAATCTGAAAAATGCACCCAGGGCAAAAGGGCAAGGGAATCCCCACCTGACACCCCCACCCCACCAACCCACACACACACACACACACACACACCCCTCAACACCCCCTACACTCCTCACTGTCCACCCCTGCCATCTTGCAGCCATATTGATTAATCATCCAGAGTCATACGCCTTGAATTATTTTTTTTTCTTCCCATCTTTTAGACGTGTTTTGAACTGCAATGTGATGTATTAATCCGCAGCGTTACACAGCACAGCTGCAATGCAGAGGACCTTGAGTGCCCTCGCTTTTATGCTGATGATGAGTGTAAATGAGAGATGCTCTGTCTACATTTTCTGTTTGAGAGGCTCATCACATTCAATTCCTCTCTTCCTCCTCTTTGTGTACACCAGTGGGACTTCACCGCAGCAAACGGGTGTATGTGGGTGTTAGGCTGGACCCTCATATCCTTTGCACTGCTTTGTGCGATTATGCGATCCCAGGTACATCAAGGAACATCTTTCTTTTTTTTTATTTTTTTTTACAGTGAGAAAAGTATGACATTAACTGAAGGTGAGAAGTTAGGCCAGACAGTGCACATGCATACAGCCTCACAGTTTTTATTCCCAGTGTGTGTGGACTATGACCATTGAGCTGCGCCAACTATAAAGACAAGACCGAGCACTTTCAAGAGTTGCATTGATCTCAGACTAATGCAGTTAAATGTATTTTGTTCATTGTCATAGCTGTGAATTTACAGAAATAAGCACTTCATTGAGTTTAAATTACTATTTTTTGTCACCCATGAATGTGAACTTGAATAGAATATAAACACTGCTTTCTCATAGTATAGAGTCTCACCATCTCAATCAGCCTTTACCATTACATATAGCATTACAGCACAGCTACTGTGTGATGAGTGGTGGGATCAGAGTATGCCCACCCTCTCAGCTTTGAGCACATTGCTGAATGAGGAGATTAATGTGGCTGTAGCAGTCATATATCATTTTTTAGCCCACTAGTCATAGTTAGGACTAGAAAAAGTAGGTTCTAATGATGAAAACCCTCGGTTGATTTTGTGTCTCTGCTTCTTTTAACAGTATGTTTACATTGTATATGCCTGCCTGGGAACCCTGGTGTTTTCCCTCGTAAGTACACACTACATTTTACAACAGAATGTTTTTCGTGTAACACAGAGTGAGTTGAAAACCAACACAAAATGACCTTTTCAAATGACAGAAGTCACCGTGTAAAGAAGCTTAATGTCAAGTGAGTCTATGCAATATAAGATTTGATCCGGGGCCAAGCGCCTGCCTTCCAATGTCTGTGACAGTGGTTAGTGTACAGAGAGAAACTGGGATGTCCTCGTGCCCTTTAATTTCAATTATGCACCGCTTAACAGCAGTGGGCTACATTTTCACAGCCACCTCTCTGCATGCCTTTGGCATTAACAGCAAATGTTGTGACCGGTCACGTCAGCTGGTGGAATGAACTGCAACTGCACACAGAGCTGAGCGGTCTGTCAGCAGCAAGTCACAACTTGTTTTCAGCTGCAGAATTTCCACGTCACAGTTATTTATGTGGCCTGTCCGCCTGTAGTCCCCTTTAAAGGAGAAGAAATAACGCCCAGGTTTTGGGTTGTTTTTTTTGTTTGTTTTTTTTAGTGCCTTCAACCAACCCTTTCCCTATTGTGTCTTTCACTAAAGTGTCTCTGTCTCTGTCTCGCTGCAGTACTTGGTGTTTGACACCCAGCTCATCCTGGGTGGGAAGCACAGGAGGTATTCAGTCTCTCCTGAGGAGTATGTGTTTGCCGCTCTCAGCCTGTATCTGGACATCATTTCTCTGTTCCTCCTCCTGCTGCAGCTCATCGGCCTCTGCCGCTGATGCTGATCCTCCATCGCGACCACAGACAGACGCCCCAAACGCAACACAAAGCTTGTGATTGTTTAATATGTATCTAGATTTATATTGAATGGAGATGAAGTTGAATCCCTCCTTCTCAGAAACCTCCACTCTCTTGGTTTACTGGAGAACTTTGGATGTACAGGTTGTCCTCCACCCCTGTCTGTCATCACCCATAACACCAGCCCATGAAAAGCCCATGACACATCATCATTATCATCATATGTTATTCAGGGCATCTGATATATGACCAAGATCTGTACAAACAAACAAAAAAGAAATTGCCTTTTTTTTTTTTTTTTTATTAAATTTCCTGTATCTAATTGCTGACTATTTATGATTCAGTGTGAATGGCTCGGGAATTCATACCCCACCATTAGAGCTCCACAGATGTCCGCTGTCACCTTTGTGAATAGGCAGTGATGCATCAATATGTCTGCATTATTCAGAGCATCTGACATCTGTGACATATCCAAGATCTGTCCAGCGCAGCTCTTTGTTCTCAAAGTGCTCATTCTGTCAGTCGATGCAGTCCGCTGTGTGGAAATCAGTGCACTTTTTCTAATTATACGTGAGCTACTTGACCACCTGAGCTGTCCAGACCTTTTTGATATTCAGTGTTCTATAACTGAAGGACCTTTCTTCCCAGAAATCAGATTTCACGTTTTACATTTGCGCCAACATCATATTTTGCTGTTTCTGTCAATGAGGCACTCAGTCTTTATTCCCACTATTACAGAGCAGGCAACTGAAACTTTTTAATGAGCAACGTCTTAACTGGGAAATAAAATGTGTGGAAAAACTCACTTCACTTGAATATTAGCCAGCTACTAATTTAAAGTGATCTGATTATCAAACTGAAGATGAAATCAAAGTAAATTATGGATCTTTAGCCGATGACATTAAGTTGGCATGTGAGCCAATTCAGCCTCCCTCTGTTTGGACACAGATCTGATCCATGCTACATGTAGAGGGGTGTGTGTGTGTGTGGACAGCCTTGCCAAACTATAGATGATATGATCATAAGATCCAATTTCCTCATTTGTCCTGTACTTTAAATGAAGCCTTACAGTGCTTTTAGGAAATCCGACACCAGAAACCTGCAACTCTAATGATGCACAGAATTTTTCAGCCCAAGCACTTCCATAAGTAAGCGTTTTCTTGGTAACTGTGAGTGAAAACTGCATGAGCAGAAATATTTACCACTTTTTTGCGCTAAAATGACTCTATACTAACTTTATGCTGCTTTGTGTAACACCTCTACTGTCATGTTCTCTTCATATTTTATGTATAATATTCCCTGCTGAACTGTGATTTGTACAGAGGATGTGTGTGTAACCAAATAACCAATAAAGAGCTTGAAGAGCACTGGTTGCAGAGGTGTTCACAGATGAAAAACAAACACAAAGCAAGTAAAACTCAACACATAGTTTATTGGAATCACACATCAAACATTTTTTTCTTTCATATAAAGAGGGAATGTATCAAGTATAGACTATGAAAGTGCAAATAGCATTTCAAGGATTAGTTGCTTTACAATAGAAAATCTCGATGCGTTACAAAATGTTTGCCATTTTAAAATAAATCACCTGGACATTGGAAGTGAAGGAAAATACAAATTCCATTTAGATTTGTACCAATTTCATGCACAGCATACTGTTACAGAAAAAGGACAAAATATGTTAACTCTTTTGCTGAACCCATTTTACATTACTCATGTCCAACAAAGTTAGCTCCACTAACCATATGGCACTCACAGTTTCACAACTTCAAGACACGTTTCAAAGAAATCAGTACATTTAGATTTAATGTGGCTCTATGAGTCTGCTAGAGTAAAAAAGTTAAAACTTACTTCAGAAGTCAGACAAGAGTTTGGAAAAAAAAATCAATTGAGACTTAATTATAAAATACCAACCTTACTTATACGCCACATACTTTGTATACATGTATACATGAGAACTCAAATTAGTTATTCAGTGTCCATTTTCTTTAATGAACTGTGTTTTTGATTTCAAATAAATACCTACCTTATATTGTGAGTTTCTTCCGTTTTAGTGTCTTCAGCTACAATTCATGGTACACATACAATAAGTCAACCCAATTCCAGTTGATACAATGTTATTGGTTTCTAAACCACTGATAAACCAATTGTATCAAAAGGAGTAAAGTCAAGAAGACCTACTGCACAAAAATGA
>OMKZ01014658.1:0-48950 GCA_900302535.1 Neoniphon sammara
TGAAGGAGAAATGAGGAAAGCAGTGTGAAATTGCAGAATTCAATGGCGTGTGTGAGGCTTTGCTATATCGGTTAGCCGAAATCTTTGGCTCAGGCTGGTCTTACATTAAATTTGGGATATTGTTCCGTCAATGTTACAGACCCCTGATATGATGAGAATCCTCCATGACCACAGCTATATAAAAAGTCTGTAAATGTTGTTCATTCATTTATTTCAAAGATTTTTCTTACTTCTTAAATAACCTTTAAGATCTGAATCCTGTTTCCAAGGGTTTTCCACCATGCATGAGTAAAAATTCAGGGGAAACAGCGAGTAGTTGTAATGTTTTGGCTTTAAAATGGACAGATTTAAAGATATTGAACACTGGCCCAAAAGACCACAGTGAGCATCTTCCATCTAAAAATTCTGGGATCGTGTCGGCTTCGAAAGCCCATGCTGGCTGAACCCTGGTGCTGTGCGTGTTTATATATGAGTGTGTATAATATAAGGCCAATCTGGTCCCACATCTGTCTTAACATTGCAAGTTCTTCCTGCTGGCAGATCACCTCAGAGCACAAAATAACAGTTGTGCTGATGATATAGAGGGGATAAATTGCACCTGCTCACTGCTTTACAAGAGAACATCGGTCAGAGCTGCCCTGGATACATAACCCAGATGCACACACACACACACACAGGCCCAAAAACAGCAACAGTGGCACTTCAGATTTTTTAGGCAGAATAAAAACAAACTGAACCTGGCCACAGATGCCATTAATAATTGGTATAATCCAAACTGATTTGGGTGAGAGGACAAAGCATTATCTTAATTGTATTGCAGTCCCCGTGTAGAATATAAATGGATCTCTTCACTGGGCTCTCACTCAGCCAGGGAGGGCTGCACGGGGCCCTGAGCAGTGTAATGTTACAGTTTTTAGGAGTTCCATCATTATATTTTCCCTTTTTATTGATTTCCTCTGGCCTCACTTACTCTTGAGTCCCTCCGCTACAAATTGCCCTCATATTGTTGGGATATAGCCTCTGCAGAGGCCACACCACAATTATTTATTAGATGCTTGCTTAGTTCAAATTGCTTTTCACCCAGAATAAACACCGAGCGGCACTGATGAGAACTGATTCCCTTTGATTTCTGTGCAGTTGGCTTTTTGTTTGCTGTGGAGTTTAAAACAATAAACTGATATCAAACATTTGTTTCCGAGAACTGATGTATGCTGTGACATCTTCTCTGACAAAATTCTTGGCATGAAACTAAAACTCACTACTGTTACTTCTGCCAATGGATTTGGATGAGGGTTTTGTTTTCACCCCTTTCCTTCTGCTTGTCTGTTTCTCTGTTAGCAGGATATCTGGAAATGTTAGGAAAGGATTTCCACAAAACTTTGTGGGAAGGCTGGTTGCCAAGGGAAGGAGTAATGAACTTTTCAAACTGACTTGCCAAAACGGAGCATCCCGACAATATTCATGATACAGTCAAACAAAACATGAGAAGAGGCAAATCCTCCATTATTGACCCAATTGGACAGCGTAGGGGCACATGGCTCATTTCTGGTTTAGACATAACCAATTATTCTAAAACTTGGCAGAGCAGTAGAAGAGCAGCCCCAATGGCCGCTGAACAAATGTAGAGCTGACTGGCCACATGGTGCTGCGATAAGCTGCTAAAATGCTAAAATTGGCTAGAATTTGAACAGGTATATCTCATGTCCCATTTCAGGTACTGTCATGAAAATGTGTGTATCCCCTCATGTGAAATGAAAGTGAAATGAAGCATGGAAGAAATGATTACGTTTTGGTGAAAGTCCAACACGTGGAACAAGAGGAGGCAGAAGTATGAGCTTTATGTGTGCCATCTACTTGTGTGTTTTCTTAAATACTGACGCATTAACATCTTGAAGCAATGCTTTTACATATTCACTGTGTACTTGCTATATGTACTTACACTGTGCACATACTGTATATTTTACTCTCTTAAAACAAGTACCTCTGAATATGAGTCCTGAGCAAAGATCTCTCCTTAAAGCTCCTCAAAATGGCAGATTACCAGCACTTTTTATACCCTCCACATCATACCATACAAAATGAACCAATGTGAGTGAAATGCCATCCAGTGAAATAAAAAGTACATATTTTTGCTCTTGTAGTGACAACAACCCCATTTACACAGGCTCCCATTACTGCACTAAACTATCAGCAGTTCTATCTCCTATAAATCAGTACCGGTTACCCAGAAGTCCTAAAATTTAAAGAAGCAACTCCCCCGACTTTCACTGATGGATGTTTCTTGAAGACATATTCAGTTTATTCTCCAATTCTCATGGCTACAGATGTGAAGAGCTACTGTGGTGTTACTCTTTTTCATACAGACTGAGTATAGCTGTTAATTGAGTTACACAGTATAATATATAATTGATTGCACCTTTATTTTTATTTTTATGCAGTGTTATTATGCAAAAGTAATGAATGTGTCTGTGCCTTGTTCAAAAGGAAAATCTACTCAAGCCTAGCATAATCTGTTTACTGCTAACAGGCTGTCATAGGCTGTGCATTGCTGGTCAAAGCAGGCAGTGCACATACCCGATCCTCTGCAGCCCAGAGGGTTATCACTTTGCTCAAGGTCACATGACATCTGATGCAGCATGTCTCCCTCAGCATCTGAGGACACAGCAGGCTTCTCAAGATGATTTGATTATGACTTCATTAGCAGCAGTTATAGGCTGAGCAGCAAAGCAACAGGATGAGGACATCACTCAGAACATGAGCTTCACAACCTTCTGCTGGGCGGGACACAAAGCCTTGGATGAAGCCTTAAGATTGTCTCGCTGATGGAAAATGAGCGTAAACCACAGAATAAGAGTGTGGATTGAAGTCACTGGCCAGGATTACAACACTAAGCATTTTCTATCTCATTCCCCAGGCGCAAAACTCTATGAGTTTGACAACCTATGGTGCCCTGCTACAAACTTAGGTGAGTTTGCAGTGCAAAGTGGGCAAGTAGGCCGATCAGCAGCCACAGCACCACAACCAGGTGAGGTCTTTTCTGTTGATAACAAACCAGGATAGACCGAAATACCGTGACGTTTCATTAACAACAACAGTGACTTCTGGGTAGAAAACTGGCAGTTTGATTTAATTTGGGAGCTTTGTGAAATCAGCAAATTTAATTACTTTCAGTCATAACTGTGAGGTTCAATGATATACAGTTAAACAAGTTGGTCCAACCAGTCTGATGTTTCTGCTGTGATTATTTTGTTCTGTACTGCTTAGCTAGCGTCTTTGATATCCCTTTTCCCCCTACCTAAGACACTGAATTCAAAGTGTCTTTGAGCAAGTTTGTTCTTCTCAGATGGAAATCTGAAAAATAGAACCACTTCTCCACTCTTTTCTGTTACCTGAAAGCCCAAAAAACACAACAAGATTTAACCATTTTCTCTTGACTTGAAAATAGATCTCATTTGTTACTTGTTATTTCGTCCTCATTTGCTGTGTGTCGGTAAAACTGTATGTATGTGACGCAGCAGATTTCCAGCTGGAAGTTATTGTAAACAAACATTGCAATTCAGTCTATATGATTCATTATGTAGAGTAGGTCACAAACCAGGATGTGATGTAGATAATTTCTCAGGTTAAGATGTTAACACATAGATGATCCCTTTCAGAAGACACATCATGTAGAGACGTGGATTGATGGGTTGTATCCCGATGCAGCGGATCAACAGTCAAGTAAGGAGGAGAATTCATCAACTAAAAGGTGTCCGCTTAGACTCAGGAGGTCAAGTTGTGGGAGATGTGGCTGCAATCCAGCTTTAAGGCCAGCTGAAGCCAACGAAAAACAAATCTACATTATTCAATCATACAGTGTGTGTTCCCACGTGGCAAAACTAGCGCGCTGCTAGTTTTCACATGTTGATATAAAACTTCAGCAGAATGAAGTTCATGCATAATACAGTACTAGACATTGCACTTTCTAAATCATCTTTATTTCAAAAACAATTTCATGCAAATTCTAGATAACATATAGAAAGAGAAAAGCGGGGTGAAAGAGAGGAAATGCAATAAAGAACTGGTTCTGACTGGAGCAGATCATATAACGCTGTTGTATACTCTATGAATTTATAAATTGTTTGTCAGGTTTTTGCCATACGTCTGTGTTCTTTAAAACATACTGTGTGGCTTTCCCAGAGAAACTCACATTTCCAAATGCTGAACATAAAATGTCATAACCTTAGAATTTGTCCTCATTAAACCTGGGAACAGCAGATCCTTCCTTACAACTATTTTGTATTATTTTAAACCAGTGTGATTACTCCCACAGTTTGAGGTTGGCAGCTGGGTAATTCTGAGGGCGTCTTTACGTGCCTGAAAGAGTTCAAAAATATCTATTAAATTGCGAATTATGTTATATGATGAGGAAAAGGTGTCCAATTAAAAACTGAACAGGTCCAATTAAAGATATAATTGCCTCAGGCAACAAAAAAGGCTGACGGTGAGGAGAGAAAGACTTGAAATAATGGTATCAAGAAGCAGAATGAACATTAAGATAAGGATAGCTCCTCATTTCAGCTGTATGTAACGCAGGTGGTCCGACTGCAGTTGAGGAGGAGATAAAAATCGGGGCTCCTTGACTGTTCCCAGAATATGGAGTCACGTCGGCGTAAAAAACCCTTTAACAAAGGATGGAAATGAAGACTTATGTTGCAAAATGTGATGTTTAACATTTGTGGCATCTGCTCTTACAGAGTTATCGATAGCATGAAATTAAAACATGCTGCACAACTTTTTAAAGGTTAGCAATTTATTTTAGGTCGACAGTATGATTAGCCACATACTGGATCCACTGGATTAAGATTTATTGAATGATTCAGGTAATGATTTAACAAAAAAACAACACAATCTTGGTTTAATAGATAGAGAGATAGAAAGATAGGAGTAAACTAAAAGCGCATACAATTATATCATGAGTGGTCTCAGTGGGAATTGAATCCGTAATCCTACAGTGTTAATACCATTTTCTGTCCACTGAGCTACAGGACCATATGACATCTCAACTTTTTAAATGCCTTTGACACGGAGAAGAAAAATGCATATGAAAAGCTCAGGGCTCTGGAGTCTCTTTGAATATTGCAAGTCTTGGGCGGGGAAAGCTTGTGTATGCCTGATGAATTCCAGAGAAACCTATTAACGTTTGTCTCACCAGGAGCGATGATCTCAATCATTTAACAACCTCATTAAATCTCTGTGTCTTCCCTCATGGAGCTTGACATTCATTTTAGGAGCCTGCCAACTGCTGTGCCGGGTAAATGTGTTCATATAGGATGCCTCAATCACATTCTTCATGGATTAGGTCTCATCTACTATCAATAATCAGGGATTAGGGATCTAATCTGTTGTTCAATTACTCACAAAGACAGATGGGAAAGATTAGTTAATATAGGAACTGCACATGAACAGGATTTCACAAATCTTTTCTCGGTGTAGTGACATGATTCGCGACTTGCTTTACAGTCAAATGTCCGTGTTTTCACACAGGTGGCCTCACAAATCCGTGTTCACCGCAGTGTTATTTCTCCTTGAGTGGCGGGCCACATAGAGCAGGGACCTCCCTCAGGAGATAGAGAGCATTTCATTTCGCACTGACACGTTCACCTCTATCCTCACAATCCCGCCGAGGGTTGCCGGGGTTGTCAACCATGGGGAAATGAAAGAGAAACCCGAGCTTTTGCCAGAGTCAAAACAACGTGAAAACTACATTTGTGACCACAGAGCAAGGCCGCTAACAAAATAGCTTGGATCTCTCCAGTTGGGAAAGTTATTCATGTTGTTGTATTGCGGTGTCCCTGTTCTGCCTCTCTGCGGGTTTTGCTGCAAAATAGCCTGAGGAATCACATCACCCTCAAGTAAAGGGTAAACACACGGGTATAAAGAGGCAAGTCTTGCTTTAGAAGAGGAATAAATCTGTAATGGCTTGTATCATTCCCCCTTGGTATTCAAATGCGAACGTTGAATGATATGCAGCGGCTTTGTTTGTCTTTGGCCAACTCAGGGTCAGCCGTGCAGTAAACTACAAGGGGGGGGTTGGTAGCAGTCAAATAAATTGGATTTTATATGCTTGCTGTAAAGCCCGTGAATATAAGGCTCATCCAATCTGGAAACCGCTCTGCACTTTTTAGAGCATTCATGATACCCCCTAGGCCTTTCATCCCCTGCAATGCTTTGGCCTATCACTTCTCATTATTTCTTGCTGAATCTCCCAATCTAGCCAGTTTGCGGTAAAACGCGGCACATCCACGGCTCTCCTGAGGTTGGTTTTGTACTTGGCATGTAAGGGAAAGTCGAGGCATTGGGTGTCATTTCCTGAGCTATTTATTCACATCATTTGTTCTTTTCCTCATTCCCCCACAGCATTTGTTCATCTGTTAATGAGCAGGAGGCTGACACTCCTTTGTCATTCTCTAGGCTCGCAAGGTGATAGCTTTTTGTTTCCTATTATAGAAATTTGTTTAATTTTAGAAGGGATACGCATTAAAAAAGGTATAATTTGGTTATTTATTCATATATGTTTGTAGATGTTTGTTATCAAGTGGGAATAATAACAACACAATATTAGTTAGGGATTGTACAGATATTTGATTAGTTGTAGATTTCAATAACATCAAATGTTCACTGAAAACTTGATAGGAAAGCTTTTATGTCTATAGATTAAAACCTTCAAAAAAGTGGCCATTCTCTGCACCCAAGGTGATAGCATTATTATTTTACCTGCACATAAGAAAGCAGATACATAATTATCATTTATTGTCAATTAGTTATTCCTTCATGTGCGCAATGTGTAGGACTTCCTCTCCTTTTTTGATATATTTTGCCTTTTCCTTTTTAATTTCACGCAGCATGACAAGTTAATGGACTTGTTTTTGAAAAGCACACATCCACCCCTACTGTCTCTCCTATTGATAAAATACAAAACACCCATAACGATATACACAAAGCGACTAATGAGCAGCAATCCCGGTGTCCTCTTTGGTATGCAAGGGGAAACGCAGGTAGTTAGAGCGGGGGCTCTGGAGGTGCGGTAGGTAATCTATTTCCCTGTGCCAGAAGGTCAGACAGATTAAACCCGGCTATGAAGATCCCAGTTTTCCATGACAGCTGTCTGCAGGGGAGCCGAGCCGCGCTAAAACAGAGCTCTCGATGAGATGTAAAATTAACTTCCTGTCCTCTGGTGTGAAGGTCACACTTTTGCACCCAAAAGGAAAAAAATGACTGGATGAATTTCTGTAGGTCCATATTCAAGGGGATGACACTAAAGCAACAGAAGCTGATGTATCTGTGATGTCAGTCATTGTTTTATGAAGTTGTTTTAGCATTTTAAGTGTCCATTGCTTTGTGAAACCATGATGGATTACATCTACTTCAAGATACAACACAATCTATAGTATAGAGTTTTTGTTGTCATCTCTATCTAAAATGGAAAGAAAGGGTGATTTCTCTTTCAAACACATTTTTGAATACAGAACATGGTATTCCTCCTGCACTGTGTATGTAAGGGTTATTTTTTGTTGTCTGGTGACCCCCTTCTAATACTTTCTCTCCCTCACTTCACTATTGTGGCATGCATTTAATCTTAATCCCTATCATCACTGTCATTTTTCACTGTCACTGTCATTTATGGACAATGAATCAATTTGAGTTTCAGTGGCATTTTACTTTTGTTATGACAGTTTGGGAAGTTAAATTCTGGCCCTTTTGACTGTAACATTATCTGTGTAACGATACAAATGTGTTTTTGCAAAAACTCTGGACAAATGATAACCATGAGATGTAGGGTTTTGACTTTTTGCTGGTCAGTAATTCCACCTTAAACCAGATACCTCCTTAAAGAGACATTCGATGCTAAGTGATTATCTTTAATGACCTTGGTTGCTGTTTGGAATAACTTAAAAGGTCACCCCTGTATGTTAAGATTAATTGGAGATAAAAAATAATGCATTTCAAACTAAACTGAATTAATGCCCACCCTAGGTAAATATCAGAGGGAATTCAGAACAAATTAAATTCACAAGTGAGTTGACATTTAAGCTGTTTTATTGGAAAAGATGTTTTTTTATTTTTTATAACAAACTAACTCAAGGCAGGTTTCTGGCGAATGTTGTAAAATGAATCAGATAACACAGCATATCATTTCATTCCTATTTTTGATTCATGGCATTCATTTACACCGCCATCAGATGCAAAACATAAACTTTCCCCTTTCATATAAGAAATTTATTTTTCACACAGAGCTAACTTAGAATTAAGGATCTGGAAGTCTGAGAAGTCAGATTTTTATGTAGTGTAGAATAAAGCAGCTAAAGGTTAAATAAAACATAAGCAATGACTCCAACAAAAACGCACATGCTGTATGAATATAACCAACTCAGCGCTGCTCCGTTTTATGGAGATTTACTTCACAATTACACACTTTCCCGTTGCTTTGAAGACAGCATATTGCTATTCTTTGTATTGCAGAGCTCTACAGTAGATTGCATATAAAGACTTCTAGATATTTCTGAATGAGGCAAAATACTTCATTATATTTGGAAAAGTACCTGAAAGGAAATGGTGGCACATGCTTCTTAAAGCATCTTCCCCTCAAATTCAAAGGTGTTTCTTAGTATCTTCACTTCAAATGACTCTTGTTCCATAGGAAAAAAAAATAGAAAAGATAAACCCTATGAGGTGGAGCGAGTCAACTTGTCCTTGAAGTTGGAAAAGAGGCTCAGTGGGGGTGGGGCTAATGGTCTTTGTTAATGCACTGTCAGGCAGCTGTCCTTCAAAAACTTAATGAAAGTTACTTCTTCCTGTGAGAGACCTTCAGGTGCATCAAAAGTGTATTTCTTATCTATCTATCTATCTATCTATCTATATATCTATACTACATGCATTGCATTTGCCTCATACAATACATGTTCAGCTTATTAACATACATCAGAATATAAAGAGGAGCAGACCTAGCCTGCTGACCTTCCAGGATCATGAATAGCAGGGACATGAATGAGTAAAAAAAGTCATTACCATTCTGTGAGGTTGGCATTGTAAGGTTCTGCTGAAGAAAACTCAAGAGAATGGCAGTTTGACAGTTTATTCATTCTGCAGGTTAGGAGCCAAGAAAATGGAAGTTTGAGGTGAATACACAGGTTTACGCTGCTGAATATTCATGAGTGTGACAATACAAGTTGAATATAATACTGGTATTGGTCAAAGGTTGCATGGTCAGTGGGCAAACCAATAACAATTGTGCTGCGGACACTTAAAGGTGAACTCCCTCAAATCGAGAGCCAGAAAGCAATTATTTCTTCAAGGCTAGCTGGTGAGTGTTATCTAGCAGATAGGAACACCTGCACATCCTGACACTTAGTTCTAAGAGAAACCATACAAAAGGTTATTGTGCTGCTCGTAAATATGTCAAGTAAATATGACGGGGTTCCAGCTACACAATCCTACAATGGTGCAACAAAGGTATACGGAAGAGGTGGTTATTCTGAAGTGAGGCACTTGAGGTGTCAGTTATATGGGCGGAGGTCAAAAGTTGAAGCTATATGTCACCGTAACACCGAGTGGTTAACATAACAACAAGCTGGGTGGCTGCAGTGTGTCTTGGTAATTTTCCTTTTCCTCCAGCAGTTTCACTTCCACAGCTACATCTATTGATGTAGTCTGAAAGGCTGGTAGTAATAATGGCAGGGAAGGGGCAGAAAATAGATGAAATTTTAAAGTTCACAATGATCCACTCCACTTTTCACAATGACAGTGAAGGCTAAGGGCAGATTTTAGGCTTAAGTGAAGTTAATCGCTGGTTTGCTAACTAAATGTTTAGCTTTTTGATGCGCTTGCCAGTTTGCTACAAAGCCTGACATCATTTGGCATGGAAGAGTCATTATGAAGTTGTACGTGATACTCTTTGCAATGCACAGCACTGAGGCCAATTACAGTATGTACTGTTTAGATGGCAGAGAGCCTTGGAGCCGTGCATTGGGGAAATACACTGTGCACTTGTACACCAGGCACTACTGTTGCAGGTAGGAGTGCTGCACACCCACATAGCAGCAAGTAGCTCATCTAACTGCGGTGGCCAAGTGAATGTATTAAAGATGCACTATCCAAAATTGCTTAGTGTCAATTGAAATGAGGACCATTTAGATTGAAATGACAAAAAAATTAATAAATAAATAAAAAATTGTAATTTATCAGTGAGTCAGGTTGACAATGAGATCCATGTAGACTCAACCATCTAAGTTGGTGCTTTATGTGCTTTTTTTATCAGTTGATTCTAAATGGTCCTCACTAGTGGCAATTTTGCATAATGCATCTTTAAATCTTTTGTTCAGCATTTTTTTAAGTGGCAACACTGTGCCGCTACAGCGCTTTGGTGTGAACCGGTGGAGAGTACATTGAATCAGCATTAGTAGCACAATGGCAGAGAGGACTGAAACAGATGAACGGAAGTGAGCAGCAGCTATATATCAGTAGCAAAGGAAAACAAAGAGACAAACAGAGATATGACCTGAGGGTTGGAGAGAAGAAAAAACAGCCAGGAAGTGGGTGTCAAATCCAGCCTCATGGAATTTTGTGAGATGCAAACAGGGGACAACGAGTTCTGCAAAAATATGTGCAGGAAATGAGATTATCTTTGGGGCAAGCAACAGCAGCCAAACAGACAAGGCCATGCTGCTCAGCATATCACTGAAGTGATATAAATATTGTAAATTGTTTATTCAGAAAGTTGTGTTGTGAGGGAATGAGTTACAGTGAAGTACGTAAACGAAGTGAGTGAAAGTTGGAAACAGACATTATTGTGACTACCAGGGCTCATGATCCCTAACTAAAGGGACATTTCAGAATTTTTTTCACCTGGGTTTTATTTATCTAGTTTTTAACATCACAGCGACTGTGTTCAAAATTTCACCAATGTAGAGCTTCACACTTCACAGGGAGAAAATCAGAGGTACTGCTCTCCAATACACACCCAGAGGGCCAAAGCAATCTCCAACAGTTGAACCCATAAAGCGATTAAAACGCATCCTTTCAACAAAGTAACACTTTACCCATATCTTGCCCACGCTTTAGTACCTCCATGGCCATGCATTAAAAAAACATTCTTCCCATGTCATAAAGCTGGCTTCGTAGGATTTACATTTTTTATTTATATTTTTCAGCCCATTGAGTTAAACCTCAATGGCAAAACTGCCCTCTGAGGTTTAACTCAGCCAATGAGATTATTTCTGCCTCCATAGAGCAGCAGCTCTGCCTCTTAGGAGCATTTATATAACTAAAACTCCAATGTGCGGCAGAGCCACAGGTTTCAGGGCCACAGGTTTAAGCAGATGTTTCACACTTTATCTGCAATGGAAATGGGATCGGTGATACTGCTTTGACATTGTCCTTTTTTGCTGAGGCAATGGTCCATTGCTTGGAAATCTCTCAATTCTAGGCATGCTGAAAAGCTTCACTTGACTTATGATTATACGTTTGGACTTTGCATCCATAAAGTATATGGATGGAACTGCATAGGACACCAAACCAGACAGAGTGTAATCCATGACGACATACTGTAAAATGGTTTGTATTGGGCAGATTGTTCTACAAATCTTAGCTACTCCAAAAATGTGATCTAATTTTGGGCTGCAGGTTTTCTGTGTGGTGAGAGAGACAGTTCACTGAAAGACCTCATCCAGAAAACCCCCAAAAAGGTTTGATGCAGGAGCGACAATACATCAAACTGTTTGGACACGGCTTTCCGCTTCAGCTCGGAGCTCTGTTCAGTCAACACGGGGAACAAACTGCCAAAATACAGCGTCTGGCCTCCATGAGCTGCAGGAGTGACCAGCTGATCTTCTATTTGTCCTGCTGTGTTGACGCTGGGCACTGGAAGGCACCGGATCCTCTGCATCAAAAGATCTTGAGTCACCCCCTCCGTCCCACTCAGCGAGGATATAGTGGACTTTTTCCACTTGACTTCTAGTGCAATATTGCCTCTTGACTTTAAGCTCATTATCCTTACCACCGCACCACTCGCTGCAAAAGCAATAAAAAAACAAAAAAAGTGTCGCAAAGCTATCCAAGTGGCACGGACAAACAAAAAAAAATCCAAACAATAGAAGTTTTGCTGACAACTTTTTTTTTTTTTCATCAAAGAATCAACTGCTGCTAGTGTTTGCTGCTTGCAATATTACCTCTGCCTCCAAGCTCAACAAGCTCCGGCAAACCCAACCAGCAGCAGCAGCAGCAATGATGGCGTCTGTGCTGCGGTGGGAACTGATGCTCACAGCCTAGAGCTAGAAAATATGATAAACAGTTATCACAGTGACGACAATGAGGAGGGTGAACACCAGCATCAAAACATGGAGAAAAAAATCTGAGTATCATTCATTTCTTGCTGAGAGATATCTGCTCCTCCTTGCCGTGGAACAGCAGGCCATGCATGCATATTTGCCGTCCATTTTCAAGGTAATGTACAGAAAAGATGGATTGAAAAGGGTGTGCAATGGGAATCCCAAGCATCCTGCATCAGTTGGGGTATCCTTGACACCAATTACTTATTCCAGCTGCGTAAAATGCCTCTCGAACACAACTAATGTGTCAGTGGTCAGAGAAAAGCCTCTTATATCCATGACAAGCCCTTAAGGGGTGTTTCATTGCCTTGTTTAAGGTGACTGCAGGTTTTGTAGCACCACAAAGTAATGATACAATCAAAGAAGATAAAAGAGGCGAATTGAATATTCATAAGTTGCACCATTCCTCCTACCTAGATGCTTAATATAGTGATAATACCTGAAAGGGCCTCCTCTCTCCTTTCTTTGATTATGAGCAAGACGCCAATGCAGCAGGTACTGTAAAACGGGAAGGCCGGGGACTGGCATAAGCACCTCTGAAGTACTCATAATCATAATAAAGAATCTCCTCAAAGTTATTAAAGCTCTTATACAACAGCGGCTGAAAGCACCTGCTTACGAGTACTTTTCACACCTCCTCAATCTTCTACAGAGGAGCTCAATAGATTGCCAATATTTGTATTCTGTGCTATGAAATGAGTCAGAGGCAGGAGGCATGGCTTTGTACATTGTTCTGCTCTTTTACCGTAGAAGGGCACTGATTCAGGATATTTTTTTGGTTGATGATGTGTATTTTTTCTACAAGTGTGTTGTTCAGATAATAGAAACTTGAAATAAAATGACTGAAAATAAATTAAGAGGCATTCAGTAATTCATGATTTTGATGGACCTCTATCTGCACCTGAGGAACTGAAACAATGACAAGACTCTGGCTCAGCTTACATTTAGCCTCTGACTGACAAAAACAGAAGCCACATTTTCCAGAAGGAGAAGTGAGTAAGCAGAGATCCAACAAAAACATCTAGTGAAGAAACAATACTGTTTTTTTCTGTTTTGTTTTGTTTTTTGCATTTGCTTTTTTTGACTTGAGAGCGATGCCGGTTGCTCGGGTGTCAGGATGCGGTCGGGAATGTGCTCGCAATTACGCAACCCAAGAATTCCTGCCGCTGCACACAGACGCTTCTCAAACAAGAGGTTTCTCAAACAGAACAAACTGTCTCATCTCGGCGAAGACAATAAGCATTCACCTGGCGTAACAAAAACTTTTTGGTAGCTGCAGAGGGGGGCTTTGCCATGCTAGCTTACACAATCAAAGGAAACAAACAGGCGCTGCTGCTTTGCCTGTGGCTGGTGTTTGAGCGGAACATAAAAAAGAAACCTTGGGAACACAAAAGGCAGTGTTATACTTTCTTTCCCACACAGGGAGGCTTCCAGATGATTTACATTGTTATGCAAACACAGAACTTTGTTCATTAGATTAACATTCAGCAAGGTGGAAATGCATAAAACAGTTATTTTCTTTTACCAATCTTGCAGCTGTAATATCAACTCACTTTTGCTTGTTTAAGGCTAATAAAATTAGCAGTGCTTTCTTATATTGTGCTCTTACAAAAGATACATCTCAATGCTTATGATATAATCAACAAAAAATGATCAGTGCAGAAGGCTTTATCTATTTTTTTTCTCCCAGAGTCTCATTATTATGTAGCCTAAAGCGTAGTTGTTACACCATGGACCACTCTGCATCCTGCCAACTGGGCACTCAACTGTTCCAGACAGCTGCTCCACATTTACGCAACGAGAATTAAGAGGAAAATGCACTATGTACTACAAAGATGTCAATAATGTCTCAGCACTGGCTATTCTCAACACAATTTGTGACAAGATGAACTTTTCACTCCCCCCTCTTTCAATTCTGCTTGTCTGGCTGTGCTGTGCGTCCCTGGGAAATTTCATTCTAGACGCCACACTCGGGCTAAAGGATCAGATGCTTGCTTTGCTGCCTTTTTTTTTTTTTCTGAATCAGAAAAGCTTCCTTAACTATCAAGCATGTATGAAGTGTGAAAAGGCCTCTCGGGGAGTACAAATCAGTTATGACTCATGAATGCTGTAGGTTTTGTCCCATGTGGGCAGCACAGATTCAAGGAAAGGCCAAAAATAAATCATTGCTAGAGGGAGACATATATCAAACTCTATAGAGTCTGATACATTCATTCAAAATGTGTTTTGCCTGCTACATCTATGTTATAAATGTGCCTTTGGATTTGGACAGCGAGGTGCAGTTTGAAAAATGTATTACATTACTCCCCACTCAGAAAAGTGGCAGTTGTTAAATTATACCATAATAAAATGTCTCATGTGAAGAATTCAGGGCGAAAAATAAGGGCATGGAGGTTACCTTATTTTGTAATTCCTAGAGAGTGGGGTCAACCCTCTAGGAGAACTGAATATGATTACTGAGATGGTGTCATTTCAGAATTTAAAAGTGGAGACATTCAGCCTGAAGTACCACTTTTTTGGGGGAAGTGTAACTAGAATCCAGAGAGCTCAGAAGTATCACGCGCAACAGGTTACAGGAAAGATCGCTCCTTGTACTGGCAAAGTACAGACCGCCTGCCAAGCGCAGACTGTATCTGCCGGTCAGTCTTTGAATTTTACACTTAGGCACATTCTCTTTGATTAAATCGGATCAGTAAGTTCTATTCCCGGCATGCCACCGCCTATTGGTTTTAATTTTCCTGTGAAATGACTGCTTCCCACTGGAGTCTTTCAGCCTTTATCTTTGGATGCATTAGACCAGGGTGGGACTCCATGCATTGTAACTTCATGACCAGCAATAGTTTCTGATAAGAAGATGTGGACGGGCTCTGGAGGAAACTGCCTTCTATTTCCCTTCTGTGTATGGATGTTGATGCTAAACATGAGATACTGGGTTATCTTGAGGTTGCTGTCCACCTTAAAATGCTAATTTGTTCTCTTGAACCAGAGGATACTGAACAAAATATGAATGAATAATTCATGTCATTAGTGAATTTGCTGTGAATTCATGTATTCATGTACTTAGAATTAAACCCTCTTCTGGTCTGCCTTCTTTAAAAAATACTGCAGCAGCGTACACACAGTCATTCTGGAAATCTGATCATGAGATGCCAATTTGCAATCTTGGAATAAACAAGACAATTTAAATGTTAATACTGGAGATAAGAGAGAGCCTGCATACACGGGCTGTTCTACATCTCAATCAAGCATTATAATGATTTCATGAATTAAAATACACCCTTTGTATGTTTGTGACTAAAACTTTGATCCTCTGGCTGTGAGATCAATTATCCTTCTATTTTATATGCTGAAGGAGAACACTGTTTCCTGTTGGTCCTTGTGAGGCGAAGTCCCCGAAACACAGGCTGCGCTCGGGGATCCATTTAGTAAAACTGCTCAGCATCCCTACTTCGATGTTTGTTGTGATCGATTGGCATGCTTCTCCGGTGGACGCCATCCATTATCATAATAGCCAACCAAATCACTATTACAGAAAAATGACCATGCTCTTCACTACTTCAGGAAACAACAGCTTTCAATATGCTGCATTACTCATGTTAGATTAGTCCTATAAAGGTATTTAAACAATACTGAGGCTGCCTGAGCAAAACATACAAGATGAATGAGACTGTGGAATCTGCAAAAATGATTCTTACCACTGTCATGGTTAGCAGCATTCATTCAAAACAGTCAACATAAGGCAATACAAGAAGAGTCAGTGGTTTTCACCCACATTGCAATTGTGCAATTAAGACGGTAACTGTAGTTTTAATGCTACAGATTCATCATCAGTCTGCCAGATCCAAAAAACAAAAAAAGGCCACGGTACTGTGCCTTTTCCTCCATTGTTGCATGTGCTGATACCATTGTAAAATACAAATTTAAATATGTTGAGGGCGCACATCTCGTTCACAGCAAAATGGTCAATTTCATTGCGTGTCACTTCATTCACTTGCTATTAAAGCAGCCCAATAGCTTGCATTAATTTCACCCTTGCTTTAAAAAGATGGCCGGTTATGAAAGCTCGGGAGAAACGTCTGAAGCATCCATTACTCAAAACACCTCAGACGTTGTGATAGTCCGGAGCCTGATCTCTTTCATCTTGTTCATAATTCCTGGGGTTATTATGAGTCGAATATTAGAGCCTGCCACTCTTCTCCCCCTTCTGCACAGTGCACTACCACTAAATGGAGTCATTGTAATTATAGCTTTCATGCATGGGAAGGTACATTTTCTGGGGTAATTTGAAGGGCTCAGAAAAAAGAAAAAAAAAAGAAAAAAAAGAAAAGAAAAGAAAACCTCCATACTGTGACTGACTAGTGAGGGATGGAAAATGTCCTATACTTTGAGACCAAACACCTCAGTCACAAAACCAAGGTACCATAATAGTAATGTGACTTGTATTGATGGTATTATCACATTTATTAACAGTAGAGGGAGCTTCAGTTATGTAAATTAGAATTTCATAATGTGCTACTGTCACACACAGGCCTGTCATGAAGTGTGACAGCACGGTTACAAATGGCTACAGGGATACACCTCCATGCTGGAGCAGTAACATTAAAATCAATCCTCCCTCACAAAATCCTTTACAGCACATTTTGAGCTTCCTCCTTCCACCGCTGCACAGAAATTAGTTCTCTTCTTTGGCTTGCAAGACATTGCAAAACTGAAATATTTGGTGGCTGACTCACTTCCAAAATGCTGGAAAGTCCCTGGTGACCTTTTGGTAGTCGCCCATAATGCCTCTGTGTGATGATCCTCTATAAAACAGAATTTGTCCCACATCCAATTGCGTGATACCACAGCAATACACAGTTCAGTTCCACAGATAAATCATAATAAAAGATGGAAAGGGTAACTCTCACAGCACCCAGGCATAATTTAAAGAGGATCAAGGCACTTTTTTTTTATCTAAAACAACAGAGATGTAAAAGCTCAATTTGATACAAAACATTTCATCAAACTTTCCAGGAGCTAACAGTCGTTGTCCCATTTGATGCCAGCGGAGCAGCTTGCATCTTGGTAACATCATAGATTACAATCTTGGTTCTGTGGTCTGCAGCTATGGGAAAAAAAATCTGTTTCAGATAAGATAAGGTGACACATTATTGACGCCTGTGGGGAAATTAGGTCCTTATATGACAGCAAAAATAATAGGATTCAGCAGGGAGGGGGGGACAAATCAGATTTAAACACAAAAATTGGAGGTAAAAAATGTAAATAAATAACACTAACACAACAAATATCTGTATATACAGAAATAAGTGGGGACCTACATTTTATTGTAAACAAATGAGAGTTGTGGGGTTATATAAACATGCGGGTGATAATTAAATATTAAATAGACTGTAGCTATGGGTGGGAGATATGGGGAATGAATATGAATAAGTGAAGTAATAGTTATTAGTGCAGTTACAGTGATTAGCAGTCACATTTGCACACTTGCTTATGGGTTACTGAATGAGGAATAAATGCTTTGTAGGCACTCATGCGTGAACATACGTTTAACAGTGTTTAAGTGGTATGAATATAACTTTAAACAAGCAGACAAATGCTGACTGAAGTGTGTAAAATCCATGGAATAACTTGAAATCTCAAACTGAGAGGCATTTCACTTAAGGACATGCTCTCTTATTGAAACAGGCCTTGCTTGGTTGATTTATTTGCTCGAGCTATTCTATATAAATCCGGCGGGATTTGCTCCTGATATTATGTTAATGAGATATAACGAGTCATGTCGGGCTGCAACAACTGAGTGGGATCATGCCAATATTAACATGTCACTTCGGCAAAATGTATGTCATTTCCATGGTTACGGCTGTACTAACTGGTGTGCAAAGCATGCTTATGTAGGCTAAGGCAAAAGGCTTAGAACAGCACAATGCAGGGGAGGGATACTGCCCTAAAACAAACTTTGGAAGTCCCGTATGTATGTGTGTGCGTGCGTGCGGGCGTGCGCGTGGTATGTTGAGAGGTAGCCTATGCTGCAGTAATTTTGTAGATTCTAATGAAAAATCTCCATAATATTTCCATAATATTCCTAAAGGGACATAAAGTAGGTCCATTAAACTCAGTGGTGGATTCTAATCGTACTTTATGGTATTTCTGATCGCCTGTAATTTCCCTGCAATATCCTTATGTATAATTAGTTTTTCTGCGATATTTGCACAGTATTTGTCTAAACACTGTCACAGGATAACCCGTAATTCTTCCTAAGGGGTGCACCTGCGTCATCACTACCAGTTAGCTCCATTTGCACCAAATGCTCAGATTGTTCATTTCCGAATGGGAATAAATAGGGGGTGGTTCTCCAGTCGATATCTTTAATTGCTCCTGGGTTGCGCTGGGTTGTATCAATACCTACCGGCTTTAACTGCTCCATCACGAGCCACTGGGAACGGGTTGCCCAGGAAACGGCCGCATGGCAACAGGATCAGAGCCTGGGGGTTGTCTGCTTCTAGGTCTGCTCCCATTTTACATCGCATTTCCTCACTAGATGGTGTGCAAGCCACTGGAGAGTACACTTCCTCGCACAGTGGGCTACGCATCCAGCAAAACAAACCTGGGAAACTATACGACAGGACCATTTCTGACGGGCTCCGAGGAGGAAAAGTGTGGAAATACAGCATCTTTTGGCGTCAGGGTTTCTTTTCTTTTCTCTGTCCCCCCCACCCCCCTCTCGCAACAAGAAGACGACTTGGGAAAACATATCGGCAACAAAACACAGCTGTGATGGACATAATGATTGCGGTGCAGGATGCTTGCGTCTCCGGTCAGTGGCTTACTGCGATAATTCTCAGCCTGTGCTGCTTTCTGCCGTCCTGCTTGCCCGCTGGACAAACTGTGGACTATTCCTCGGTTGAAAGTGTGGTCAGCAGACAAGGCGACACGGTGCTACTGAGGTAGGAGAAAGCACGCTATAACAACTTCACTTTCTCCCGCTTGCCCCGCTCCGACTCGCACTCAGTCGGAGTTGGAATGTCTCCCGAAGCCAAATACTGATGCGACGGTACCCACTCTGAACCCCAAATTCAGTATTTTCTCGTTCTGTTCTGACGTACTTTGTTTGGGGCACTCGGTCCGTGCCTCCGATAAACACACAATAGCTCATTTTCCCTCCATCCCGTCCTTGTTTTCGTCTGTAGGAGGGTATAGTCGCCGCAGCAGCCGCTACGCAGGATGCTGCGATTGCAATAGACGAAGCTTGGTCAGGGCAAAGTTTTGTCTAATACTTTCCCTTGGTGTAAAAGACATGCTTTAAATGTCTGACGTACTGTTTTGTGGTCTGTTACTTTTTGAGATGCTCATACGCAGGACAGTAGTCTACATTTCCAAATAAGTGTCGCTCATTTAATGTCGCTCTTAACGTGAGATGTGATATTTCATCCGCTGATTTCCAGACTTTAGGGTGGGCTGAAGAGTGTCAAAAGGAGTTATTTGAACTGTACATTCAATGTGATGTCGAGTAATTTCAAAATAAAAGGCTGAAGAGTGTCGTCGCTGCGGATCATAAAGCCAGATTCGTGGTAATGACGCTATGCTCCCATCCTCCATCGCGTACAAGGCAATTTGCATACAGGCACATGCCCATTTAGGACAAAATAAATTGTCATGGGCGTGGTTTATATCAGTTCTTTGAGGGGTTTATGATTTTGCAAGTGCCAAATTGATCACTCTGTAATTCCTTTGCATATATTATAATCAAAAACCTTATCAAACTAGTGTCATTGAAATACCAGAATCAAAATATTGTATTCAATGCTGCTGTCAAAAGATCATTCAACTTTTAAGTCTAAGTTTACAGCTCTCAGTTTTCCACATGTAATTGCAAAAAAAAAAAAAAAACTCTGCAAAATGTCTGGAAAAAAAAAATCTCAAAATCGACAGCAAAATTGAAAACATTTAGGGGTTCCAGTAATCACAGGAAAAAACTGCAGGGTCTTTGGAGAGACTGTCGTAAAATCTTGTTATGCTGTCAAAAAATATCAATATCAAATATCCACTTTGATAGCTCCGAGGAAAGGCTGAGGGGGAATGCCTGCCCCATTTGAATATGAATTCTATGGATGTCGACTCTGAGAGATGCTGGGCGTGGACCTGAATACAGAACAGCTTTCTTTCCTAAGTTTCAATCAGCTCGCCTTGTCTGTTGTTGTCGGCTTATGTTTCATCATTGAGAAGCAGAATTGTCTCTGTGGCATAAGGACAGTGATTATGCTGAGATGAGTGTCATATTGTCAGGAGGCTCAATTTTTTTTATTGGTGCTCATCACAGAATTACCTTAGCAACAGACAAGAGGGTCTCACTATTTTTACCATATTCCCTCCATGCCCAAGGGCCGTCCCGTCAAACACACTTACACCCCTGACGACCTCTCTAGGGAGGGAATCTAATTCCCTGGTGTCAATCTGGGTTGGCTGTGATCAGTGGCAGAAGCTGTGCCTGAATCCTGATGGTTCATTGGACCAGAGATTATCCCTGTGCTATGAATCAGCTCAACAAACAAGTTGCCTCCCACCTCCAAACAGGGCGACACTCTTCCATAAGCGGGTCATTGCCTCAGTAAATGCCAACGGGAAATCAAGGAAATGGATAGGAAGATAATTTTCGAGGTGCTTGCATTGCTGGGCTCTCAAAGCCAATTAATTGGTAATTCAGCAGTAGCCATTCCTCGGGTCTATTTTAGAAACCAAATGTGATTTTTCCATGTGAATGCAGCTAGTGTGAAGTTATCACTTTGCTATGCTCAAAGCTGTTGACCTGATGGAGATTGGAAGGCTCTAATTGCAGCTCATCGTTGCCACCAAAATGATGATATACCCTGTGCTGGCACTGGAAATGAGACTAATTTTCCTAATAATGAATCATAGCTCTGCCTTTTTTTCACAACATACTGGAACTTTTGGTTTTCTAAACCAGGCATCAAAGCATGAACTGTTTCTTTTTGGAACTCAGTGTAGAAAACACTGCCTGTTTGTTGAAAGGCTCTATTGTCAGGACCCCAGACTATGAAAGGGTAATTTCTGCTGTGCCCCCAAAGCTGATTGTTGGCAAAAATGTGAGCGTTCTCGAATGGTGACAAACCCAGAAGCATGCAATTAGTCACTGCCTCTGGATTATGGAATAGCTCCCGAGAGGCGCGTCCGCTGTCATGTGTTCATTTCCCCCACCTCTTCAATTCTTAATGCTGCATTACTGTGGCCCAGTGGGTTCTCCCTGCTGTCCTGATTTATGTTAGACAGTGGGTCCATATCAATTAAATGCTTTGAGTTTTTGGAGGAAGAGGAATGGTCCACATGTGAATCATCTTCCTTTTAATCTTTTTTAATGACCTAAAGCTCAGCCTTTTCAGAAATTAACAAAGGCACTCGTATTTGGATTGAATCATGCTTGGTTTTTTCTGCTATGCCTTATAGTCCACACCAGTTTCATGCACGTGCTGCGTTTTTAAACACTGGAAACCTACCGTGGGGGAGAGGATTTTAAAGAAACCCCGAGCACCTCTGTCTTCCCCATCACTTATGGGTTTGATGTCGTTTCGATGCAGTCGAATAAACCTTGACTCTTCCCAGTAAAATGACTCATCTGGCTATGAATTTGAGGGGACAGCCAGATGAGGAGACAGTTCCCTTTGCTGTCAGGAAACACAAGGTATCAGTAGCAGCTTCTTCCACATGGATAAACAGCTGCAATCAACAGTGCAGAGCCAGTCGTCTGTAAATTTAGCCGAAGTAGACTCAAATCTTAAGCATGGGCTACTTTTCCACACAGTTGCAGTCAGAAATTCTGTTTTTTAAGAATGGCCATGACAGTCTTTTCATCTCTCAAGTCTGCCCTTTTGGTGTCTATTTTCTCAATGAAATATGTATCAGATGATGGGTACAGTATAAAATACAGACTGTTAGTGTAATACAAGCTACATTTTACAGCCAGAGAATAAAAGCAAGGCGGTGGCTGTACACACTAAGAAAAAGACAATGATCCTAGCTTATTTTTGTTATTTAGTTTGACAGTTGGCCCTCAGCTGCAAAATAAGGCCTGCGCCAGAGGCCTTATTCTCTGTAATGGTGCAAAATTGACCTGTCACTACTTTGAAAGTCTGGTATTCGTATAAATCTAACATCATTGCCTCATGTCAGCGCACCAGTTGATGAAAATCTTTTCTGGCCCTTACACGATTGCGCCAGAGCTGTGGGTTCTAGCTTTGTCCAGAGCAAAAAGGGTGCAATGTATCATTTTGTCTGAACTGTGTCATTATTATGGCGATGAAAGGGCTTGACATTTACCATAAGCACTTGTGCCAGGGACAGCATCTAGCTTAAATGCACTGGTGCGCCCACCCCAGCATAGATGCTAGGTAAGACAAGAATAGAGGAATATTATGTGGCTGTTAAAACTCAGACGCAGCTTAAAGGAAGAATTGCTCACTTTATCTCCTTTACACAGACCATAAACAGAGTCATGCCTGAGAAGCATCCTCTTCATTTTCTGCTTTTCAGCACTTTTTTAATTAGGCTAGGCCACATCCAGTTGCAGTGGAAGATATAAGCTAGGCTGCATTAAGGAACAGTTTGTTTTGATGTCGAGGATATGAGCTGCTCTGAACATGTCACTTACCTGTCACATATCTGCAGCCTCGTATACTCACTCGGAGAAAACCTGGTTTGCCTCTTATGACACATCTGGGGGCACACCTGAATCTGTCACTGCTAATTAAACGGCAAAACAGTCTAGCCTGTTATCCGCACCACAGGTTTAATGCGATCAATGTTGCTGTCAGAACAATGTTGCCCTGTTCCACGGTCCTTATGCTTTACATGGTCGCTCAAACTCTGGGTTCAACAGTTACTCATTTGACCTTGTTTATCTTACTGAGTTTTTAATGATGTGCTTGCCTGTCAATCCCAAGAATATATCATTGGCCACGTGATGCAAATTTTTCGATTTACAAACTGTTATAGCATTATGTGACTGTGACAATCAGGTATAGTGAAGCCCACAGAAAGGGGCCTTAAGTAATATATGACTTTTATTGACCTCCAACTGTGAACAAGGAAATTCAATATGAACAAGTCTGATCAGATCAACAGAAATGGCCAGGGAAAGCGGAAATATATAGCAATGCAAAATAATACTGATTTGTCATTTTTTGGCTCGAGATGAATTGTGTTGCAAAGCCAGTCGTTGACTCATAGCACCAGCCCCCATCTTTGAGCCGCTGAACATGCAGATTGTTTATGAGGTATTGTCGTCTCCAAAACAGAGAGTACTGGCCAGAAAAAGTGTTTCTAAAAGGGGAAATCTCAGCGCCTGGTAAAGCAATCTTTGAGTTGTTGGTACTAATCAATAACCTTATCAAATTCTTTCAGATCTAATTAGGGATACCACATTAATTTTACTTCTTGCTGTACTTGAAATACAGAGCAGAACAAAGCTGATTGCTTATATTTTTATGACTAATACCTGAATAATGCTTGATTAATTTAATTTAATTTAATTTAATTTATTATTCATAGTTGTGATAATAAAGCACAAATTTATGCTAAAGTGCATGGGATACCTTTTTTCCACCAGATCAAAATTAGTATTGAGAATAATTTTTACTGGTTTTGGCATCAACTACAAAAATTCTAGTATCATGGCATCCCTAGATATAATATGGCCATTATGTGCTATGGGACATTCAAAATCTTACTTAATGCACCTTTAAAGCATCAGTAAATCAAAAGGGTAATGTGAACCAGCTAAAATTCATAATCTTTGACCAAAGGAAGGGTAAAGTTTTTCAGTTGGGGCTTTCTAAGGCCACAGTTAAAGGCCTCCACCTCTCTGAGCAGTCAGAAGCACACACGTGCTTGCTGGCATTAGGGCCTATCTCCTTTAGCCCAAGGGAATCTGGCTATACTAAAGTATTCATCAGATTCATTACTCTGGCATCCATTTGCAATAGATGTGCATTACTATTGATGGAATTCAGCTGACAAGGTGACAGGATGGAGCGATGACTGAGAAGACTTTCATGCCAGCTCTCTCCCCTAAGACTTCCAGTTAACCTCCTTCTCAGTATCCACTTGAAGCTCTCAGCGCTGATGTCTATTGTCCAGAGCCTGTCATGGCCCCGTTTCACTCACCACTCAGCAGGTTGCTGAAAGCAGCCTAATTTCCTTTAGACAATCCGTTTGACAAGCGGCGGAGCTATCTCCGAAAAATCAAAATTACCTGAAGCTGCCCCCGAGCCAATTTTAATATCAAGGCTTGTTTTAATTAACACTCTGCTGAAAGTGACACGTGTCCATCACCCAGTGACAATAAATGATCTTGAAAGTGTGTATTTTTTTTATGTGAAGGTCACAACTCACTGGTTAAATCCTCTGCTTGAGTCAAATACATATGTTGGAGTGCACTCAGTTTTTTTCTCCCGCACAGACAACATTAGGCTAAATAAAGTAGTGCTTGTGGGAAGCAACACAATCTTTCTCCCTTCCCACAAAACACTAAGTTGCTTTCAGAGCTTTTAGTTACACGCCACGGTTAACAGCCTCATGTAGTTATCATTTAGTGGGTCTAACATCCATTAAAAACTCAAAGTTGCATACTGTGAAGCATTTCCAAATGGCTTACATCCATGGTCATCATTTATCAGGCAAGTCAATCCATTGTGGTTTTCAAAAATTGATTAAGTATTTCTACCTCTAATATATTTCAATTAGCACAAAAGTGATTGAGTGCACTGGTGAATTAAACCCTAAATGGAAATGCTTTCTCAATGTAAATCCTTTAAAGGAAATTGATGCAATGTTAGGTTTTGAAGCCTCTTTCTAATATTCTTATAATCACTCCAATTATAGGGAATACGAAAAATGATTTGGGGTGGAAAATGGAGCTTTTACCGGTTCCCAGCTGTGAGCATCCACATAATTACAATGATTCTACGGGCAAACCTCAAAGGAGTGTTTGTGTGTTTCAGAGAAAAGCTATAAGCCTCAAAATTAAACTTGACAGAGAGTGATTGCAGAGGCAATAACAGGTTAACTCTGAGGCAATTTTAAGTGAAATTGCTCGAAACTGAACTTTCGAAGATGATGCTTTCCGCGTTATGAGGCTACATCTTATTTAGACACCACAAAAAGTTGGCATCGGACATAGCCTACATTGCAGCTTTAAATGGAACAATGCTGTTTGCCCACTTGGCATTTCAGTGTGTGTATTCATCACATGAGCGTGAATATCTTCAATCTAACTGCGTGTTCGCACTCAAGACGCACAACTTAAGCGGATCATCAACATGCGCCATGATCTTCAATAGGCTGCATCAGAAATAACGCTGTCATTTTGGGAGTATTTTTGTGCATGTCCTGGTGGATTGTTCCTTGTCTCTTTAAAAGATTAAACTACCCCCTCTGACAGTTATCCCAGAGTAAAGTAAATCCCTGTGTTACTAGCTCTTGTGCTGAACTGTTTGCAGCTATTTCTGCCACAAATATTCTTAAATAACACGGATGTGTCGGCATTTGATTTCCAGGCTCTTATCACAGAGGACTGACTGAATTGATTCCTGAGAGCCCTTCAAGTGGAATCCTTAATCAATGAGTCAGCCTCTCCTTGTTTTTCATAATAATTAGTTTTGCTACTCTGACAGCATTGCATAATCTCATCCAACCTTTCTTGGTTGAGCCAGGTTACTGGATATGCCAGCAAAGTCTTAGGCCCTGGGTTACAGATAAAACCCTCTGACATGATGGTTTTGAGCCATGGCGAAGCTTCGAAACAAAGAGTGCGGTCTAAAGTAGTGGTAGGAGGTATATTTACAGTTCTGCCCAAAGCATTGAAGACCTTCAACCTTTCATAAGCTTCCAGGAAACTTGTGAAATTTTCTTCCAGTTACTTGGCTCAATATCTCTTACCGGAATGTCTGTATACAAGTCTCTGTGATGGAAAACATATGTTCCTCCATCCAGTTTGTTTTTAATCTGACTGAAGTCGAAGTGAGGAGAACATTCATGCATGCCAGAGGGATTGCTCAAAATAAAGAAGGCTTCATCAATGAGATTTTAATGCATATCAAGTGAATCTGACCAGGAGAATCTGTTTATGAATGTTCTATTTCCAAAGAGAATTAGCAGCAGAAGAGAAAATGAATCATCATCATAGGAGATATTCCCTTAGGATGGAGTGGGTGATGTCATCAGTTTCAGTACAGCATTTCTGTGTGTGAACATGGGTTCAGGCCTGAGGGACCACAGGTAAACATCAGTTTGATCCTGTGGGAATAATATATCAGAATGTGTTGACACACCGTAGTTGCAGCGATGTCCTTTCTGCTCTGAATTAAACACAATCCAGAGGGATTTCAGCTCTTGTGGAGGGGATTTTCTTGTGCTTTAATGAAATCCTACATTAGTTTTGTATTATCACTTTACACTAGAAGGCCATTTTTTTTATCAGGGGAAACACACATTCAGTTCGGATAAATTATAGTCTCACAGTCAGAGCTTGAAAGAGTGAAGCTAGCATGCATGTTCACCATCACATGACCATGATTAGATGAAGTGAATTATTTGTATAGGCTAATTTACAGGATTCATAGGAGCTTTGTAACATGGCTTATAAGGTATTTGTAGTAAGGAGCATGACTTGACTCATGAAAAGCCAAACATACAAATCTGGTTTGATTCTTGTAAATCTTTTCCATGTGTCTGTTTGGTAGGCAGGTTTTTGAATTGAAAAATTAACATCAGCTGTGCAAGATAGAAGGCAAGATCACTATATGGCATAAGTGTCTTTTCCTTGTTTTTTATGCTGCACAACAATGAAGGGAGGTGCTTTTCTGAGCTGATTAGATTACTATAGCCGTTGTATTTGTTTATGTTATTTGTTGATTGTTATAAAACATTTCTTTCCCAGATAATATCAATAAAAAAGCACACTATTAGGCCAATGCATAGGCAATATGTCAAGCATTGCATACAACATTTTTTTAGTCATTTATATTTTTAGGAATGGCATTTATCTGTCTCTGCAAATGAACTCTTCATCTGTTTCCCTTGCTCAGTCATCATATCCACATTACTAATGACTGTTTATCAAAAATCTCTTGTGTGTATCTCATAAAAGCACGAGTAGTCATCCCAACAGTATTGTTACAGCATTGATAGAGGCATTCAGTCAAAAATATTGATATATGGTTTTGTCCATGTCGCCTAGCCCTAGTTGTACTGTAAACATTTTAAGTTCCTAGGTTTTAATAGACTGTTCAACAGTTTTCATCATTATTCTGGATTCCATGATTACCCTGTTAGAGAAAGTGTTCTGCATTTGCATCTCTTGTAGGTCACTCATATTTTACAATTCTAACAGGTTTCCCGAGCAATCTTTTTAATTACCCTGCCATTATTTGCAAATGTCAATCAAGAAAATTATTCAAATTGCGAAGCCTTAGCACTGTCTCTAATCTCTCTTTTAGCCACTTCAGCTACAGTAGCTTACTCATATGTTCACGATGGCTGGTCTCTCTCAATTGATTTGAGACTCCACTAGCTAAAGGAGGTATTGTCATAATTCATTTGGCTCCATGTTGGCATGGCTAAAGAATTTTAATTGGAGTTGCTCTAAGCAGGTTTTGGTGTTTTGTTTTTTTTCTCCCTCTCTGTCATCTGCATAATGAGTGTGTAGATTTCAGACTGCTGTAAATGTTGATTCGAACTGAGTAATTGGAGAGCTTGCATTGGTAATTATTAGTAAATGGACGAAGAGGCAGTGGAGCAAATCAATATCACAGAGCATCGAGCTACTATTTGTTTCCATTGGGGTCAAAAGTTAAGGTAACAGAAATGTCACGCTGCACCCTGATGAACAGAAGCCTCTTATGTGTGTCCAAAATTATTCATGCACATGTAAAGTATTATATGATGATACTGATTAAATATTCTCTGCATATAAGAGTTTATCATTTAAATTGTTCACTAGTTGATGAAAGGCATGACAAATACTAAAGGATAGTCACTTTTTAATTGTGACTATATGTTAACTCTTGATATTTGCACAACACATAACACTGTAATCAGTTACATAAGTTAATTTGTTGTGTCATTGAAAAGGTCCCCAAGCTCTTATGTTTAATAGCATGTTGAAGAGTATTGTGCATTCACTGGAAACATTTACCAACCCACATAGTCTGGCCAAACGCATTCACTTCTTGATTTAAGAGGTACTGTATATGTAATAATTTTGAACGCGACAGAACTCCTACAAGCTAGACAGAGGCATTAGTGTAGACACGGAGGCAAATGTTCAACTTTAGTAGCCTCCCAAGCTTTGTCTCCACCAGTGGAAGGCAAATTGACTCAATCAGAGCTAATGTTGAAGAGTGAATTCATCAGCTGATCTGTGAGACTGCCAGTCATTAGGATTCTAATTTTAGACTTGGTGGGGGCTTTTTGAAATTCATAATTGGACTTTGATCTCTCCCCACCTCCGTCTTTCTTTGTCTTGCTCTCTTTGTGTCTTTCTCTTTCTCACTCTCATTTTAGCTCTTCCTACCTGTCTTTCTGCAACTCTTTTTCATGCTGTTCTTTATTTGTATCCAAGGATATGGCAGCCAACGTAAAACCACTTGATCAAAAGCTGCCTAAAAATGTGTCATTCACACTGTTCTCAGTAATCGCTCTGCTAATGCACTGCGTGTTAGCTTAGCCTTGTTCTGCTGCCTTCAATATTCAACAATCATTGTGCTTAATCAAAGAGATCATGAGTGACTGAAAGCCCATATGAGTCCATATCAAACCGCCAAATGCCCCAGGCAAGAATCTGAGGCTGAGCCTTTAGGCTGACACACTATAGAGATGCAGATACTGCTGCACCATCAGCTTTACAACTTCATCTGTGAATAACCAACTCTGTGAAACAGACGGTTTGGTTTATATTTTGAAAAACATAATGACATCTTCATCCATTTGCATTGCTGAAGACAAATGTCACAGCAGTTTTAGTATAACTCTTTTTCCATTATTTTTATCATCCAGGATCAGAGCCTGTAAACAATTTGAAGAGCCTGAGTCATCTTTTAACGCTCAACAGCAAGCGCATTACCTTGCATTTAAAGGTACAGTATGCAAAAGTGCTGAGGGTTGACTGAAGTGAGGACCGTTTAGACTCAACTGAGAGCATATGTGAAATAAACACATAATCTCTCAGAGAAGCTGGCCAACAGTGAGAACAATGTAGACTCAACATCAAATTACCTGCTTATTCCACACTTTTTGTCTGTTGTCATAGCAATTTTGCATAGTGCACTTTTAACTGAGAGTGCAGTAGATTGTTATGGCAGGCTATTATATCTTATAGAAGAGTTTTTGTACATATTAGCTTTTTTTGTATTACTTTCAAATATGTTTTGTTCTTTTTTTAACAGCACTTTGTAAAATATATGACAACACGGTTATTAGTAGTTGTTATTTTCACTCACAAGCACACTTCACAAAAAATGATGCATGACATCAAGGGATGAGCCTCAACTATAAGGAAGAATTTGCTACCTGCAATTTGTCCTGTGAAAACTGTACTTAACCCAGTTAACAATGGGTTCAACCCTCACAAATCCATTTTAGCGTCACTAGAGCTGTTTGTGTGTTTACACTGAACTATCCAACCTTGCAGCAATGTGATATTTGTACTCTGATATTAATAGTAATTGCGCAGTGCAATATCATTATTTATCTGGTTATGCCTCCTCGGGTCATTTACAGTTCATTTGGTGAGGAGTTGTTTTAGCCGACATCATGAATCATGGTTTGGTTGGCATCTGAACATATGGCAAGACAAATGGCTTGTTAGCTGTTTTGTATGAGGTATTAGTCTAGTGGACATAGACACATATAAGCATTAGTTCAAGGTTTTATCCCAGTTCCCTGTTGCTGCTTCTACCCCACGAAGTCAGAGCGTTCACAGCTACCAAATGAGCTGATGATTCAGGAGCTTTTGAAACAGGGTAGTATTTCTGTCGGGAGAGATTTTAACTATCCTCTTTAACTCCATTACACTTACATGCAAGCTTTACAAAACAGCATGGGAATAACCTCAGCGAGGTTCATTGTGATGGAGCCGTGCTCTATTTCTGTTTCTTGTGATTCCCAGTTAGCCGTATGAAAAAGGGGATTACAGCTCCAAGCTAATTAGCATTCAGCCCTAGGAGCTGCAAAAGAAATGGATTTGTAGATAATTCAGTGTTTATAGTCACTGTGTCATGTGAAAATGTTCACACCAACTTGCTGTTCCTGTTAAGGGCATATACATCTTTATGTTGTGTGAGAGACTTTCTGGCACATTGAGATGCCACAGAAGAACTTCCCTGAGGCGCGTAATCAGTCTCCAGCCTCAACAGTGTATTCACCGATCTCTAAACCAGCTAGTTGCCTTCACTGTAGATGTGTGGGCCACGTCTCCCCTGCCGCAAACCTCAATCCAGGCATTGTCTTTGATTCCAACACAATGCCCCCGCTGCTTTCCTCTCTGCACTGTGAGTGTCACTTTCATTTCAGAATATTCAGCCTCGTTTTTGCCAGCGCACTTGCTAATGGGTAGTCTTTTCAAAGACTGGAGAGGATAAACCTGCTGTCTTTGTTTTCGTGGCCGTCTCAGGGCCATTCAGCGGGTTCAAAAGCAAAATCTGTTGCAGTGTTTGTGAGGTTCGTTGCCACTGTTGTGTCGCGTGTCCACCGCCGTTCATCACAGCTAGAGCTGCATGTGCAAACAGGTGCTGTGCTGTATGGCTTTAGTGGCATGTGCTGGCTCACTTTAGGGAATATCTGGACCAGATGCTTTATTATGTTGTGCTAATGGTGATGACAGTGCACCACAACACCAAAGTGGGAGTGGGCGTGGGGTTCTCGAAATGATAAACACTTGCAATCCTGGAAATGACCGCTCACAGAATGAGTTTGGCTTGTTTTTCAATTTCCGCATCAGATGTCCTGACATATGAAACTACCCTGTGACAAACAGCCATATTCTACCTGACAGGCCAATGTGGCCATTGAAAAGAAGTTTACAGTCTCCGTGGCTGCCATGCCCTGCTAACAAAACCTGTGTACCACGATTTTCTTTGATTCCCATTCTTAGATATAGGCTTATCTTTTCACAGGAGCAAAATGATTCACCTCCAGTGAATGGAATTATTTGAATCTGATTCTTAAGACTGAATGCTGTAGTAGAAGAGCGTCCTGTGGTACCTTTGAAGAGGGAATACCTTCTGGTAGTACGGTGCAGATGAGTGTAAAACGAGTAGGTGTGATATGAAAAGCATTGCTGGGAGATAGTCCATTGGATTTCAGCTATAGAATGAGGAGTGACTGCAATAACCTAGAGCCAAGGCTTCCTTTACCTGTCTCAATATATGACAGTAATGATGATGCTTCCTGCAAAGAAAAAAAATCATAGCCTGAGACAATATGATTTCAAGCTTTATCTGGTATTTTTATGCCATACAAGCATTTCAGCCCGTGTGCAGCCAAGATTACATAACAGAATGGAATGAGGCATAAGTTAAATGATCCAGTTTTTATAGGGATGTGAGGAATTGTCAGGAAAAGTCAAATATGAAATGGACAAATTAAGCATTTACACTGAAAATTAAGTTAATTACGGTGAAATAATGCAAGTTGGAGCTAGATGTGGAAGTTGTGCGACTGTATGCACAGAGCTTATAAGACCAGGACGGCTGAACTTCAGTCTGATCATTTTCATTCACATTTTCTATTTTAGGCGCTCAGCTGGCGCTGCTATCCAAAGCAATAACTGCAGCAGTAGAAAATTAAATTCCGTTTAACTATTATCGTTGGCCACTGAGCAGCTCTACAATATTATGAACACCTAATAGTCAGAAGTGCAAGAGTCAAATATGGGAGCTGTGGTTCGGTATCCATAAAGCTTTTAGAAAGCAGCGATTTGCATTCAGATCACCTTAATTCACACAAACAGAATGGGGAATTACCACCAGCCGTTAGCGACCCGTTCTGAGTGTGGCGACTGAATTTTTCACTTTTGTCTGTGGCTGTTGTCATTTTCCATCTTTCAAAGGTCCTTTTCTGTTGTAAATTTTGGGCAGCTGGTATAAAAAAAAATCCTGCACAGTTTCATCTGTGTGCCTTCATTAAATTTTATTTTGTGTCACTGTACGAAGTAATTTGATTCTTCCAAAGAAGTCCTCCACCAATTCATTTGTGCATTCATAGCCATTTAGAAAAAGGAAAATTATATTGAGAACACAGCTCACTGGTGGGGCTTGTGTCCAAGATAAGTAAATAAATGAATAACTTTACAAAGACTGAAAAATACAAAATGGAACAATTAGGCTTATAGAGCCACTTTTTTCAGATGAGTATGACTCATTTAATCATGACCGCTGCAGTCAAAAGCTACTCAGAAAGATTGTGTTGACAGACGGATGCAAATCTTATGAATATATTTTAGATTTGTCAGATGAGTTGTCTTGGTACAGTGGCTAAAAGGTCTTGCAAAAGGTTTAAGTTATAGTACATCCATTGAGTTATAGCTTAATATAAAAAGATCAAGCTGTGTTACAAGTTGCGGATAACTTGTCAAGATATTATGTCAGTGAGGAAGCAATCAGTGGGATATGGTGGGAAATAGATTCTCCTACTCAAGGAGAGTGGTTGGACTTTGGCCAGGTAATAAGCACCAAGGAGAAACACGTTGTAAGAATCCAATATGCTCTAGTTTAGACAGACTCCGAGATACTTCTTGCATTTTAATGGCACAGCAGCGGTTATGTAAATGGCAATGCAACTATGTAATGAGAAAAATTTGTGAACAGATGTCAACCACGCATGTCAATTATGCATGTCTTATGTATGTAAACCAAGGACTTCTCAACAAGCTACAAGTCTCTTCGCCCATTCATAAGGTTTAATTTCGTCTCAAATCCTGCCACTTGAACGAAATTTGCTTGACAGCCTGAGTTCATTGGCTGCTGGACCTATTTATTTACACACTGTGTCAAATTCTGTTATCCAGCTGTCATGGCAATACGCAAATAAAGTCAAAGGAGTCTCTAAAGATATCAAAAATATTAGGCCCCAGTGTAAAATAGCCTTAACTGACTAACGTAGTGTGTGTATATGTGTGTGTGTGTGTGTGTGTGTTTGTGTGGTGTGTGTGTGTGTAAAACTATATCCACACAGTAGCCCATATGGCAATATAGTGACATACTGCAGCCTTAGCTAGAGTACAGATTACAAAACCTCTTCTTTTTGGTCACAGTTGACAGCGAGGAAACCTTCCCTGTGAGTGAATGTTTTGAGCGCTTCAAATGGACACTTGCCAATTCCTCCCTAATTGATTTCCCTTTGCTGTGATCAGCTCGAATGTGCGAGTCCTGCTTCCCCACTCAGCTGCTGCTGCCGCCGCTTCTGCTATTTCCCCCGGCTAAATTATTCCACAGATATATATATTTTTTATCTCACACAGTTAATAATAAGGGGGATACTGTATACAGCCACATGAATTATTCATGCAGGCATTCCTTTGTAGAGATTAAAAACGGAATAAGAATAATTCACGCTGTAAGCTTACATAAATGGTTTTAGAAACAGCTAATCAACTCGTGAACCTGTCTACGCCGAGGCAGCTACCTAAAATTCTAAGTTCTTCCTCAGAAGTGCACGCCTAAAGCCAAGATGAGAATAAATTCAAAGACCTCTGCATGTACCATCTCCACCTCCTCCTCAGTCTATATTCTGATGATATTCTCCTGGACGTGACACTCTGAAGCCTCTCCCAGTTTCCTCTGCCACCGAGAAAGTGACAGGCCCTAATTATACAGTCTGAGGGACCAGAGACACTTCAACATTAAGAATTACTTAGGGATAAAAGCGGCAGATAAAAGAAGGAGAATACAAGAAGAAAAGAGGGCCAGGTAGAAAATGAAAGAGACTGCAAATGCCGCTGAGAGAAAAGGGATTTTAAAAGAAAAAAAAAATGGTAGTGTTTGCTGATAAAGGGGGCAAGAGATTGAGGTTGTGGGTAAGAAAATAACGATAATGGTTCCTCCAAATTGTTTCGATATTGTAATCAGATTTGGAGGCACATCATGCATATTTATTCAGAGATTTTTTTTGTATTGTTTTTTTTACATAATACTCTTTGTGCTCACCAACTGCACAGATCAGTCATGCCTCGCTGCACTGTAACAATTTCCCAACCCATAAGCCGAACCTTTGTCCTTCATTGAAAACCAGAGAACATACACCAGACTGTTATTAGATGTCTTCCCAACCATATGGCTTGCAAGCTTTGTAATTGCCTGTGCCTACATTACAGAACACTGTGGATAAATTCATGATTTGAGCACACTGCGCTGTTTAGCAAACGGCTCTAAAGGACACTTGGCTTGTGTTTACTGCGCTGTAACCCTCCAAGCCCTAAATGGATTAATGATCCCGAGGTTGTCAGTTCAAACGCAGGCACAGAGAGGATACTGCTGATGTGTCCTTGAGCGAGGCACTTAATCTAAATGGTGTCAGTTAATATCCATCTTCATAAGTGCATTATACATATACCATAGGTTATGTAAGTCACCCTTGATAAAGTCAGGAGAAACAAACAATGCAAGCCCCAGCTGGCACCTTGGCCCGCAACACAGTCCTGGGGAATATCAAGTGGCTCTTGCTTGGATTGTATTGCTTTGTCATTGTTTTGCAGACCCTATCAGGATCTAGTCTATAGTCTCACAGAGGCTCTTTTTGCAGCCATCATATCACAGGGCTGCACTCCAGCCGTGCATCTGGATATAAATAGTTGCACCGTTCCGAAGGGATACTCACAGGTTCCCATCTTGTCTCAATATTAATGGCCGGTGGTGCCCACCTTAGTGTCTGGCAAATGTGCACTGCACAGTAAACACGACCCACAACAGGGCGTTGCTGACACGCTGGGGGCCCGCAGGCAGCGCTTAATCACAACAGTATAGCCCGCACACTTCTCAGAGTGGGCGGTTTGGTTAGAGCTGAACCCTACAGGCTCTGGGAAAGGAGTTTGCAGGGTTGCCCAATTAGTGCTGAAAAGTGTAGCAGTGTGAGAGTGCGTCAGCAGGGAAGTGTGGGCCAGAGGAGGCGTGTCATCAATCATCACTCCTGCTCCAGGCTCGTTCCAGCCCTCTCTGCCTATCTGGCAGGAGGAGGAAGCAGGAGAGAGGAGAGGGAGAGATGCCAGCCAGGTCTGAGAATGACAAGTGACTGCATTAAAAGAAAGCTCTGGGCATTCTTCAGCAGGCATTCATTCATTCATTCAACCTTTATTTGAAGAGCACAAACCTCTGTTTCCAAGTGCACTCAGATTACACACAAAGAAACAACAGTACAATATAGAAAAAACTATGTCAATAAAATTGATATCAGACAGTAAAAAATGACATCAGTCAGTAGAAATGGCATTGATAAATAAAAAAGGCACCAGTACAGTAAAAATAGTGAAAAATGTCCGTGCTAGCATCCATCAAAACAATTACATTCAAAATTAAACGGAACAAAACAGACCAAAATAAAACATTAACAAGGGTACATTTTTTTGCGATCAGTTTTTCATTCTTTTTTTTTTTTCATTTCCTGAGGGTCGATACATAAGAGAGACACACAAAACCTATACATTCACCTAACCAAACCTAACCTATACATGAACATAATCTAATTAACAAACCATTATATAAACATGAATGACACAACAAAGGAACAAAAGAAGCAAACAAAACAGTAATTCCGAGACAGTAAACGATGTATAAAACGCGTATGCAGTGGATATCTGCATATCAGTGTCAAGAAAATCACCATCACCGCTGTTATGATCCTCATCATCATTAGTAACGGGATTTCTGTGACTGCCAAAGGCGTTTCATTCAGTCAGAGAAGAATGTATACATGGCACTCAGGCAGACAGTGAAACATTACTCATTGTGCCTCTTCCTGTGTTGTCTTTGATTGCTACCACTAAACACTGTCATTATGCAGTGACGCGCGCTGGTTGTCATGACTTCTGACAGAAATTTCACATTCGACATTTGAAATCTTTCCATTGTCACAGTCATTTCCCCCCTCTATGCATTAGCCATCAATAAACCAACTGTTCCTCCTTGGCTTTTACAGCGAAGCTTTGTGTGACACTGGCACAGAGATTTGTAATGTTGCCAAAAAGGGGGTACTTAGCACTGTATGGAGGGTATAATGATAATGATAGTTCATCATCATAGAAAATGTCTCTCATTTAGTGAGTCTTCTCATTGCTTTCTCACAGTCTTGACGGTGTCACTATCAGCTAATGAAAGCTTATTTCTTTCATACAGCTTAAAAAATGAAGTCCTCTGTAATATTTCCGAATATTATCTTTGAGGTATTGTATCAAGTATGAAACCTACAAAGCCCCATACTCTGTTGCTCAAATTAGATTCTGGGTATATTTTCTTTGCACAAGCCTTTTTGTTCATTTTATGCCCTCCGCTCTATAGCGGAATACGTCCATGTGGAAAATGCTTTAAGATAATCTCCCCTCAGGGAAGTGTACTGTAATATAATATGGGATATAACAGAAAGTACCATCACATGGAGTAATGAGACAAGGGCTGCGATAGTGGGAATTTAGTTGGATGATAATGCATTTACAGTAATGGCTTAATCCAACCTTTCCAAATGTCTGCCTGTTTAAATTGGCCACTTTTGGAGTCCAGAAAATATAACGAGAGCTGTTTTGCAGTCATGATGTGGCCTGTAGCTTACTGTCCAACTGCCTGATATCCACCCTTCATAAAACAATCATCAGCATTTGCCGAATTGTGTAATTAAGTTTTTGCCCCTCCATTAAGGCAATATTTCATCACTCACAAATTATGCTCAACAACATTATCTTGATGTTAATGTCCATATGGCATCTGTGATGGCTGTACCACTCACTGGCGGGGGGATAAAATGCACCACTGGAGATTTTTTCCCCGATTAAGGAAAAAGCAAACGACAGCACTGTGATATAACTGGAGCTGGACAAATTCTTTATGCTCATAAGGTCAGAGTTAGGCTTGGGTGATATCCAGAATTTAATGTCATAATATTCTCTCTTCAAAACGAGGGGTAGCCAAACCAATTAGACATTTTAAAAAATCCATTTATTTATTTTATTTTATTCAAAATCTGTCTTTTACAGTCTCCTAAATGTAATTTTTTATGTACATGAATTGTACATTAATCAAAATTGTCACATATGTAAACAAAATGACCCATGCATGCTGTTCCTCTGTTCAACCTGCCACTAGCTGCAGCACCAACACTTTAACGAACTTAAAATCAACCAGATAAATAAAACAGCAGGTCTGAAACAAAAATCAATATCACATCAAAGAAGCGCTTAAGTGCAAAGACTGCAAAAATAACAGTTATCCTGTTTTTACTGGACCTTTAAGAAGTGCACCCACTGATACAAAAATAATAATGCCATCAAAATAACCTAAAAAATATTGCATATGGCTGCAAATATCGCACTATTCAGCGTTATCGGCTTAGTCAGAGCTTAGTTTCTGTGGCTGTGCTCAGATGTCATGACTTGATAGCAGCGTGCGCTCTTCATCAGCCGTCCTCCTCAGGTGGGGAGGCGCCGGCTCCTTCAAACAGAAAACGTTGGTGGGAGAGAAAGCGCTGGGATCTACTGGTAATAACCTCTTCTTTTAGCCGGCAGTTATGAAAGGCAGGTCTGACCTACATGCTGTAAGGAGGATCCTCGCTCTCTTGTTAGTGTGTGCTGGTGGGGAATTGAGGTCCTTTCTGTCCAGAGGTGATACGCTGAAGCCGCAGACCGTCTCAGCAAAGCCCTGGGAAAAAAAAAACACAGAGAGCTCTGTGAGAGGGGGCCAAACGCTATACAGCTCATATTATGTGTACATCTGTGCGTGTGCAGGGGTATCTGTGTGTGTGTGTCAGTGCATCTGTGGGCGAGTGTGTATATGGATGTGTGCATGCCTTGCTGAGTGTGTATGTGTGTGTGTGTCTGTGTATCAGGGCTTGTGTGTGTGTGCGCCTGAGTGTGTGGGAGAGTGAGTAAGGAAGGGGTTGACTGACAGCCCGTTCTCCCACAACAGTATCGAGCTCCATACATCATTAATCGCTGACAAAAATGAACATTTTGCAGTATCCTTTAACAGGAAAAATACCATCCTGCTGGCTTTTCCCCCCTCGTGTGCGCACGCACGTGAAGACTCTCCTCCAAGGTTTCTGCCCTGTGTATTTGGTCCAGTGGCACCATGATGGATGACATGGTTATCAGATTCTCTCGCCTTCAGGATGGAGGCCATCCTATCTTCCTGTCAAGGTCAATGGTTACCAGGCATATAGTAGAGTGGCAACCTGGTGAGTTTGGTGAAAAGTACCCCATATTCCATCTCACATCCATCATGTCAAACGTCAGACTCAGAGTGACCTCTGTCTCAGAACACACCCCGCTGCTGGTGTAGTCATTTTTAGGTAAGAAATGAGAAAATGATTAAATTTATTCCAAAAAGAGATACCGGCTAATTGGAAAAAAATATCTGACACCAACTTTGGGAAAATGATTGATTGTCAGTATAAAAGTAAAAACCCACCATGGAATATTGTTCAAGTTTTTTTAGCTGATATTTGCTCCGTAAGAGGGTGTGATGATGAATATTTTTGAAATTCAAAATTATTGAGCTCTATGTGCAAGAGATGCAGCCCATCTTTTACCATGACCAATAGAGAAAGGACCGTGTGTGTGTGTGTGTGTGTGTGTTAGTCAAATGGTGGCTCAGTTGGGGCCTGTTGTGGTCTGTTGTGGTAATCAGTCAGTTGTGTGATAAAAAGCAGCACCTAGACCATACCCTGCATGGAGTTGGGCACTGAAGAATGTAGAACAGTGTTTCCTCCCTGAACTTGCTCAGTTGTCATGACACAAAAGGCTTTCTGTACGATATGAGCTGTGTATTTGCAGCTTACTGGCAGATTGCTCAGTGGTTAGCATTGTCGCCTCACAGCAAGAAGTTTTGAATCTTGGCTCTGGTCCTTTCTGTGCAGTTTGTGTGCCCTCCCTGCCTCCGCGTGGCCGAGCATGAATGCCTGATGTAGTAAATGAATGTATGTACATCATAAACATAATAGTGTGTGCAGTATGTGTGATGTAGTATGGTATATAGTATATAGTGATGTAGCATGGTATAATGTGTATATGTCATAGTATGCAAAGACCTTTGAGACAAGCTTGTGATAAAGGCCTATATAAATAAACTTACCTTCCCACATGCAGAAGTGCACACACACACACACACACACACACACACACAAATGTAACAGGTTGAAATAGACCGTACACAAAGTCCTCTTAGAAACATTTTTGAGTTACTAGCAAAAAATATGGCCTTGGAAAAAAAATAATTAAAAAGAAAATAATTCTGAAATATTTTCTGCTTTACTTTGCTCTTTTAATATCTCTGCGGGCTTGTTCTCACAGACCAAAAGCTAATGCTGTTTCAGAGAATTTTTGCAATGTTAGAATTTTCCCAGCTAACCTGCTGATCTCAATTTGAGCTGGTCGCCTTTTGGAGGAGCTGCTGCAGCTACTTTGAATCTCTCATGGGCCAGTATTATTACTGTCCATAATTCACCAGTTCCCCTACAGTTGTTTTCAATTAAAGGCTCTGCTACAAGTGACGGCCCCCTCCAGCCCAGAGCAGGCTGTGCCCACCAGGAGTCCTCCTGAGGCTTCTAATAGCCAATCCAGGCCTGGTACCCCTGTCAAATCCCTAACAGGAGGTTACACTGAAAAAGAAAAAAAAAAAAAAAAAAAAAAAAACACATCAAAAAATCCCACTACATGGGTGACAATTCTCTAAACAAGTAGCAGTGTTTTCCAAAAGCACCTGCTGCCACTGAAATACCTCATTACTAACTAATTTTCAGCCAGCTACTTGGTATTTTTTGGTATTTTCTATTTTAAAAGGTATTGGTAGTGGTGGTCCATCTGATCAGCTTATTTCCACATTCAAATTCATTTAACTTTGTTTTACTGTCGTCTCTCTGCAGAAGAACGCTTATTTGCTGTTATTATTCACTCAAAACAGAGTTGCTTGTTAAAAGCTTGTTAAAACAAAAGGGACTTTTGTTTTAAATTTGGCAGTACGTTGCACAGTGCTTGATTTTGATTGCAGTGCTGGACAGTAACACTCTTGAGTTGTCAGAGATGCGTAAAATTGTCCAACGCTCACATGTAAGGTGAACATAAGCGCAGCGGCACACTCGGACAAATTTCCTCTGGGGGAGAATGCCAGCAGGCCCCCCTGGGTGGCTGCCTTTCTCTTGGTCTGCCTGCTCAGTGTGCTTGTTGGAAACACAGACAGTGTCACCTCATTCAAGAACAAGCATGAATTCACAATAGCACACATTCACACAAACGCACACCCAACCTCACAAACACTTCACGGCAAATTTCAGCCTCATAGGTAGAAAGTTGAGGTTGCTATAGGATGGGCACAGCTTTGTGGACCAATGAATGGATACATTTTTGTGGACAATGAACTGATGGACCAGCAGAAGGAGATACAGATTCTTGAATTATGAAAGAGGGCGTGGCTAAAGTATAGGAGGCGAGACTGACTCAACCAATGAAATAAGACTTTGGCTGAGTCCAGTGATATGATAGGCCACTCCCATTCCAATTGGCATAAACATAAAAACACACCTTCACACATATACACACACACTTGACCTCCATGCCAAATTTCAGGGTGGGGAAATTTTTGTTGAACAACCGACCAACAGAGCAAGCTATATAGAGCTCCTGATTGAAGCTAAAAATACAGATAAGAAATTAATTGGAAACAAGTGAAATTAACTCAGTTGAGCAACATTTTCCTGGTTGGATTAGGAAAAATAAGATAAAAAATAAGAAAAATAAGAAAACTCCAGAGAGAGTCCTCCAGTTTTGCTGTTATTTTCTGAATGAATTTCTGACTCTAAATCCAAACTGCTTGATTTATAAGCAGTTTGGATTTGGTGTCCTTAGTGAGATAACTCAGAAGTGACAGGGTGAATAGCCCTGCCATCTCACCCACTCTCATTTTCTAGCTTTTGTTGTCAAAGCTGAAAGCCAATCAAAACAGTGGTTCATCAGTGTAAAACCAGTGGCCATGGAAAACAGTTTCTTTCTTTCTTTTTTTTTTTTATAATGGAGACACTGAGAGGCTGGAACGCACACTACACAAGTTGAACTTAGGTAGTTTTTTTTTTTTTTTTTTTAGATGCAATGCAACTCGTGGATCTAGAAAATAACTCACTCCCTCACACCCTCACTCATTCACATTAACCTACCTGACCCCTTTTAGCTGTTAGCAGGCCTGGCAGCGTCCACAGATAACAAATCCTGCAGTACTGCTACACTGTGCTGAATACTTGGCGCCCCTGTTTGCCATACACTTCACAGATATGCTTTAAAGACCACAGGGAACTGTGTTAATTTGCTTAAAAAGAGAAAAAATATGGGGACTTGAGAAGACTCAATAGAACATTAAAAGACTCAAAGATGGATATTTTCGGAGCGTGAGTGTAGGGTGGATTGTCATATTAAGCTGGAAGTGGAAGAATAAAATCCCTTCTTAAAGCTATACATCACACGGTGTTGTTATCATGTATGATCTGCACTTCATCAACAGTATGAACTGTCAACGTACCTCTGAAAACAGCCACCAGAAACACAACAGTGCTTGTGATGGACTTGGCTCATTTACAAAGTAACTAAAGCCTCGGATGATGGAGGCAAAAAGCAACCGCAGCTATGTTCAGCCATGCTATGCTAAGCTGTGTTTAAAAATAGATTCCATTAAACCCTGATTTCACAGTGTTGATATGATTTGGACTTGCCAACATATAGGTTGAGTGCTTGCAGTGACTGTTCCTAGATTTTTTTTTTCTTCCCGCCATCATACCCTCAAGAGGAGGCAACATTGCCCCTAGGCGCTTAAACATTGCATCTTAAATCATTCTCGCTGTCGGCCGCTGCTAAATAATAAGGTTGGATTGTGTTTTAGCATTTATTTGTGTGAGCATGATATTCATAAATGGTGGAATAAGTGCATTCCATCAATCTCCAGGTGTGCAAGGCCTGAATTAAAAGCAAGGAAAACATTCTCCCCCATCAAATGGAAAGCATGTCAATGGAGAAACCTATTACATTTGCCTTCAGGCGCTTTCCTATTTAACACTGTGTTCACTTTAATGGGGTTATTCAGTAAACCTCCCGGCCACCTTCAACTAATTGCATGTTTCATAAACTGATAAGGAAAACTCACACAGGTTACAGGCAGCAGCCCATATATCTTATTTAGAGTTCTGCACTTCTGTAACCGGCCAATTTAAGAGCTTAGCTACTTTACTTCTTATCAACTATTCTTACCTGTAGCTGAAATTACACATGGCATAAACCAGGTTAGGAAGGGCTGGCTTTGGTATTACAGGTCTATATAAAGCAGAAATAGCGAGGGTGCTGTGATCCTTGTGATGGGAATGAGGTGGCCGGGTCACTCCATCAGTAAAGTGTTTTGTTCGTTGTCACTTTCTGATGAGGTAAGTTTGCTGTATTCTGCACACTGCCATCAGCCCAGCCCCTCCAGCCCCACAAAGTACAGTACTGTTTGTTTGTGTGCATGCTCATTCGCCGGTGTCTCATTTGAATGTGTGCGATGTCGGTAATGAGGAGCCAGAGCTGGCGAGGCATAATAATGCACAAGGAAAGGTTGAGATGGATTCTCTGCTGGGTGTTTCTCTTTTACCATTATTGTCCTGGTTGCCAAGATCCTTAAGTCCCAGATGCTGCAGCAATTTACATGGGTTTAATGAACCTGTTCGTTCAGACATGCCTTCTCCTGCTATTCCCCCTGTACTGCTGACACACGGGTGGAGAAGAGTCAGGCCCAAATCCATCATGTAATAGGCTTTAGATGACAACATCATGATGGCTAATATGTATTCGAGCCAATCTGGTGCTGCTTTTGGAGCTGTGCCATTGCCGCTGCACATGTTTCAATGACTTAATGCAATTGATTGGATGTGCTAAGCAAGGGGAGCAATTTTCTCCAGGATTTTTGATGGGTTTTGTCATTAAGGAGATTAAGGGGAAGAATAACAATTGATCGAGGCTCTGGAAGGTTATTGAATTAAACCAAATAGTGATGTGCGCGCTGCTGCACTTGGTTGATTTGTTATGTTTTAATAAGTTGCAAGACTATTGTGTCACTAATGCATAAGTTATTTTATAATTTGGATTCTAACTTACTGTCTCTAAATGGGCTTTTTCTCATTGCAGACACTGAGGCTTTTCTGGAGAATATTTTCTGACAATAAGAACCATTTCTTGTTGTCGAACAAGTTGTTCACCACACAGAGTCTTTCATTTAGTTCCCACTGATTAGAATTAACAAGGTCTTCCAGTAACAGGCACAGGCGAAAGCAAGATGACCTAGAAAGTTATGGTTTTGGATGATGACCATGCCCACATGCAACACGCTATTAATTTCTGTCAGACGGAAATAGCATAGCATTGCTGTCCTTGGTTACTCTGCTTTTTTAAAATCAATCAAATGAATCGTTATCATTAGGATGCATATGTCTCAAGGGAAATTTTAAATGCATGTCTGGAATGTGGAATGATCTTTGTGTGTTGCACTGTATTACTGCAAGTCTGAAAAGCTATCATATATTGGTGGGTGTTTGCCGGCTTTGTGGAATCACAGGATTTGTCTGTGGTTGAGGAACGTCCTCTCAGTGTTAAGGTCCATAGCCAGTGTTTGTCTTACACATTATTGCTTTGACATTTTTTAACCTTTATTTATCCCTGGAAAGTTGACTGAGCATGCCGCGCCCTCGCTCACACTCACACAGACACTTTCACACCTGGGAGCTTGAAGCACAGCCACTGTCTTCTGTACTGTGAAGCCTCCGAGCAAGAAACTGGCGGTTCAGTGCCTTGCATATAGGAAAAGCTCACTTATACCCTGCTGGTTTGGGATATGGTATGTTTTACAATCAGACCGACAAAAACAGCGGCTTAGTAATTTATAGGCTGATTGCTAAAACGAATTTGCATTTAACTTCATATTCAGAGACTCTTGGCTCATGCATTCCCATACATTGATTAAAACTGGGGACGCTGCCCAGATAAATTAGGCTAATAGCTGCTCAATTACATTTTTGTTTGAAATTTATTTTTTTTGTATGCTGGTGCACCGATCTAGCATGCCGACCTGGTGTTTCTATATGTAGATTACAAAAAGCAAAGATTTATTGCTGTCAGACACTGGAATCGTGACTCTGACCTACAGTAGTCATTATTCACTGTGCCTGTGACGCGGCACATGGCACTGTGAGACAATTGGTGCTCCTTCAAGTCGTGCCAACAATGAAAAGTAGAGAAACTTAGAGTGAACCTTAAGTTTCACATTATGCTGAGGGAGTAACCATTCAGTAATTTGTTGTATATTTGCTTCACAAATGTAGTGATAGATGTTTAATGCTCAACTACTGCTGTGGTAACCTTAGTATGAAATCCTAAAATCTTATCCTATAGAAATCATACAGTTTAGGGCAAGATACGCCCGCAAGGGTTAAGTTTAGGGTTATGGTTGGGTTATGGTTGGTTTCTCAGCTGTCAAGGCTATTTTAGCGAATGGGCAATAGGTGCAATGAATTTTCTGACCAATCACAGTGCTTGTAGTCATATCTTGCCCATAACTGTATTGGGATTCATAATCGCACACTGCAGTAGCAAATTAGCCAGCAAATTTAGCTTACTATAGAGTTAGTTAATAGAGAAAGAGAGTGCCTGAACAAAGATAAAATACTGAGCTTGCTAAATTAAATGTTAATTAAAATGCAGTCAACAGCATACTGAGATATTTAAATACAGCTGAAAAAAACAACAACAACAACTCCATCATTATTTGAGCAGAGAAATGCACACAGCAACAATGCCAACCAGTGGGAAACACTGGGAAGGTATGTTTGTTCTCTGTTGCATGAATGGAAAGTTATCCTGCTGGGTTGCAAGTGTCGACCTCTTGTTTCAACAACAGTGTTCGCTCTCCATCCCCACCATGCATTGGTCAAAACAGCTATCCCAGGATGCACATGGGGAAATTAAACTGTAGGAAGTGAATCCAGGAAGCAATTAAGCAAAACAAAGGAAGTACATTAGGAGGTACTATAATCAAAAACTGTCTTCTGTTGCCTGTTCCGCTCACATTGCTCGGTCCAGCTCGCCTAGCACAGCTTTGGACTGCCTCACTGGCTCTTTAAACAGTGTACCACTGTTGACCGTCCTGGAGGAATTGGATTGTTTTTCACCCTGCTGACCACCACTTCGACGAGTTAAGTGCACCGGGCTGTGAGTCTAGGTGGGCTGAGGTAAATCAGTGTCTCTCCAGCCCATCTTGTGGCCTCTGCTGGGTTTCATCAGGAATCAAAACACCTTGGAACGTTTTGGCTCTTCTTTTGCCACCTCCTTCCTGGCCTCTGCTTTCACAGTGTCCCCAAGTCAACCCAACCAAAAGCCACACACTGTACAGGAATACACTGATATCCTTAATCACTGTAATTGCATTTTACTGTTACTAATAACTTCCTATGGAGACCTTAGAGCGATTAAGGGAATCTCAAATGAAGAATTTGCTCTATCAATAAAATTACTTACTCAAATCACTGTTATGAATCAGAGACCCTGTTCGTGGGACGAACCCTAAGCTGAGCATAATCCCTGCCAAATGGACTGGCGATTAGCTTAACTAAGGAGTTTTTGGTCCCTGCCAACACACAGGCACTGCATTTTAAGCAGAGGAGCTTTCACTGAATTTGTCTATTCATCCAACCCTTTGCCTCCTCCTCACATATAAGCAGGCTAACACGCATGCACACACACAAAGAAAAATACACGCACTGAAAATGTCTTTATACATTCCAGGGTTCAAAAGACTCTCTTGGAATAATACTTAAGAAAGTTCATGTTTAATGCTTTGCCTGACACTGAAAAATCTCAATTCTCTCACAATCACTAACTAAATACGGACCTTAGCTAACACCTTACGGCATTCCCTCCAACCCTCTACTGTCCACGCTACATAGTCTTGATATTAGTAGGGGTTTCGGATGATGTGTTTGCCACTGCTTGAGGGGGGAAAGCAGGATGCTGCATCTGTTCATAGCATACAACCCAGTTCTTTCACCCACACTCTAAACTAGGGGAGAGAGTAAAGCGTGTGTATGTGTGCACTGCGAGACAGAGAGAAAAAGGCTCGTCCCTAAAGGAAGCAAGTAAGCACAAATAGGGCATGTAAAATATGACTATGCCCAGAGGGGCCTCTCCTCTCCACGATGTATTTATTCCAATATTTGCAGATGACTGAAACCAGTTAAGTGCTATGGCAATTGCTTATTTCCCTTTGTCAGGATGATGAATGTGGTTGCACCTATCGGACTGCGCAGGGGTTCCAAAGTCCTCTGACAATGAAGGATTGTCCATTTGTGCCATGGACAGAGCACATCAAAAAGGGTGGATAAAGCCCTGCAGGAAAGCAACAACAAACACTCCCTTTTTACCTTCATTGTTTATGACAGAGGAATTACACAGCATGGCGTTTGCAGCGGCATGCGCATGCATTCAAGACCTGGCGTCACCTGACATCAGTCATGATGGCCACACAAAGATTTTTAATCTCTCAGTGTTCATTAACACGTTAATAAGGGAATGCAGCAACCATCCAGCACCATTGTAAAGCATGATTTAAGAAGCCACGGTTTTCTTTCATTTTAGAAGCTGTGGTATTTATTTCTATGGTTTTGTGCTCTTTGAATGCTGACTTGTGTTTGCACAGATTGTGCCTGTGAAAACTTCTCACATGAGTGCATCACGTTGTGCGGGGCTACAAAAGCGCACATTCCAGCATTGTGTCCACCAAAAAAAAAAAAAAAGAAAGCAGCAATTTTATTGAACAAGACTAATTTCCAATCTGAGAAAAGTGGCTGCCAAAGGATCAAATACATCTAATTTGCTACATCATCATCCATTTCACCATCCATCCATTGCATGATCAAGTCAAGATAATAAAAGAGGCCAAGTTGAAACATGTTATGCTTGGTGGCAAGTTGATTAATGAAATGTTAAGCTAATGGCTGATTGAACGTGAAATTGTCACTTACAATCAACAAAGTAGCAGTGAGTTAAGAGTTGATCCTTCAGTGTAACAACATGAACAAAGCAGGAAGGGGAGTACAGTATTGCAGCATTCATCAATTACTCTGCATTTTAAAAAGAACACTAAACTGGCTATAATCTAGTCCAAACAAAGTATTTCATCCTTTCTTCTCATTAATGTGTCCTCTAATTGTTGCAGTGTGGTCTGTGGGAGCTAAGAGGATTCGTCTGGTGCGATCATTTACTTCCTGTTTGCTTATTCCCATCTGTATTGATTAAATGGGTTTCAAACATAGAGCGGGTATAAAAGACCAACCTTTTACACTGAGTCCAACATTATTTTTTTGTTTTCAAAAGGAAGTAACTATGTTATTATTTCTGTTTCAAAAGGCAGCTCCCGTGAATTCTAAACAGGTAAAAAGCACCTGCATACTTTTTTCTTCTCCCCATTTTCAAATGTGCTTTCAACATAGAATACATTTTCTTAGCAAGACCAGAAGAAATGTTGTGAAGAAATACAGTAAAAACCTTGCTTTTAAAATTCTTGTTTGATTTTCCCTGTCCTAAGGGTCATGGAAATAAAGTGCTGCATAATAAGCATAAAGCTGTGAAACGCTGATTTATCCTTCAGATTATAATTGTGCCATCAAAATCTCATATTGCTGCAACCCTAGCAGAGAAGAAGGGAAAAGTATCGACCAAGGGGTGGCGTGAGGGCAAAATTTGGTCTTGATTACGTTTACTTGATCTCTTTATTTTATGACTTCTTATCTATCTGTGTGATGACTCTTAAATTAGAATTTAGGACATCACAATTGGTTTTTCACAGTTTAATCAACCAGATTTTAGGTGTAAATCATTTGTATCTCATCCTCTATAATGAAGTAATCAACCTTGGAGCAGAGTACTGACCAATGAACTGTGGTGCTTATGGGTTTAACTAATGAATATGTACATGGACAGAAAATAAGCCGTAACATTTTATCTTTTCAGCAGTGGCTTGCTGAGTTTCTTCCACAGTAATGTCAACAATGAAGCTGCCCGCGAGAGATGAAGTCATTTTTGATTTTTGAGGGTATAATAATAGCGACATGAAAAGGCTGAACATGCACCTCCCTTGATAGCAGTCATTTGCACTGATTGCCAGTCAAAACATCGACAACAGACCCTCCCCAGTCATCTCAAGAGTCCTCACACTGTCTAGACATTTCGCGAGGTTCCTTCTGAGGTTCCTTCTGATTTAACTCGGGGTTTAAGCTCTGTGGTTTACCACTGTAAACTCGCCTGTAAACCCCGGCGGTCCGGGG
>OMKZ01014658.1:49308-75734 GCA_900302535.1 Neoniphon sammara
GCTTTTTAAAGTGAGCTATTAATACTATGGAGTGTAGTGAAACACTATACCAGAAAGTTTTATTCATTAAATCTCCCTTGCTCTTGTTATTGACTTTGACGGTTTGAAGGTTGGGTTGTTTTTCTTGCTGCTGACATCTTGTACACCTCGCTGTCACCAAGGTAAAACCTCATACTGTTCAAAGCCGTGGCGTACTGTAGACAGATTTTAGAGCTATAAAGTATAGCTGTCATTTGTAATTGATGTGAATCTCTTCAGCTGTCCTCATGGACTGAGGGCTATAATGAGTCTTTCCACGGTGTGTGTGTGTGTGTGTGTTGCACGCACGTGCACGCACATGCATGCACGGCTGCGCGCAAGGGTGTTTAGGGGAGCGAATGTGCAAGCAAAAGAGGGAAGATTGAGAAAGCCAGGGAAAGACAGGCCGACAGAAAGACAGAGAGGGACGAGGAGGACCTGGGCACAGATGGCTGTGGGAGGCTCGTGTCTCCGCTGAGCTGTTCAGGGTAGTCCCTGCCAGCTCGGAAAACGGTAACAGTACAGCACAGAGCAAATAGGCAACCTCCGAACGGGTGGCTAGATTTGGGAAAGCAGATGCTGAAAAAGGCGTCACATGTGCAGAGATGTGACCAAGGAACACAACAAAACAGGGAAAAACAGCGACGCCCCATTAGAAGTGAGTGGACATTTGAACCCCTGCCCCCCCACACCCGTCCTCTGCCTTGCCTTGCTGTTTTTGTGCTTATGCTGGGCATTATTTGGCTCTCTTGCGCGCTGATGATTAGCCCCAGTCATGGCGCGGAGGAAACCCATGATAAGTTATCTCGCGTATTGTTTTTCTCTGCGCACATTACAACATATTTGAAATGAAATGAGGCATAATTAATAGTCTCCCAAGGCCCAGGCAATATTATAGCGCCCTGAGCTCCAGTGTGGCTGTCTAGGGTTAGTCAACCACCCACTGCCTGCCTCGATCCTATCCTTGGGTCTGCAAGACACTACACAAACGCAATTATCTGCCATATTTATATTCTGCTCTCCTTCTGATCTCCTGCATGCGTGCGTGCTTGCTCATTCGTTCTGTTCGTACTCCCTTTTCCTTTTCTTTCCCCTCTCATTTTCTCTCTCTCTGTCCCTCTGTGTAACCACCACCCTCCCACCCCACACATACAATTCTCTCTCCTTCACAGAGGAAAGTGCACGTGTGTGAATGTACAGAGACATGTATTCATGGTGAATGTCAAATGCCAGAATCAGTCATTATATGCTCACAATTGGTGCATTAATAAGAAATTGCAAGGCCCTGCAACTGTGAATGCCTCTCCCTGTTTTTTTTTTTCTTTTTTGGACAACCCAAATGGTCCGCAGTCGTTTAATCTTTTTATGTATTTGCTGATTTCCCTGTTCATGCTGAAATTGCAGGAGGTGGCGGTGTACAGTGCGAACCATTGATTTTGAAGGACAGGATAATTTGATTTGGGAGATACATTGTTGGTGGTCCCTACATCTACAAGTAATTACGACCAGCTGACAGGCACCTAAAGGGACAAAGTGTGCTTTTTAGTCAACTATTCAATAGCCTTCACTCATATTACTGATGCACCGAGGCAATACCCACAGAGCTCTCTCCACCAGGAGAAGTCTTACGGCAGTTTTTAAAGCACAAACACAAGGTTAAACTCCTGTTTATCGCAAGGGTAGAGGCCTGTTTACTCAATTTCCTTTAACGGCTTTCCTTTGCATTTGATATTTATAGGGAGTGTTAGTCCCTGAAAAAGTTGGAGGCCATATATTTTTAATGAAAGAACCATCAGGTTGCTCTGTGAGACAACTTCGTCGAAGGCCACAACGCGCCCGCACCATAGCTCTGCTTGAACGTTCAGCTCATACCATATCACTCTGCGTACCTCATAGCGTCACTTGTGCGCAGAGATGGGTCAAATATGTTGTGAAATAGTTTTTGAAGTGCCTTTCTGTGATTAGAAATGCCTGGTACAATGAAATTAATTGGACTGTGCAAACCGTGTCTGCCTGGCACTGCGGGCGGCCCTAAGCAAACAAAAATGACTGAAGTGATTTCAAATGTGTCCTTAAGCCTGCAGCATGCTGCCGTTCTATGAAAGGAGCGCAGACTCATTTATCTCTTTAGCGTTTATCGCTACGAGAAGACAGTTATTGGTGCTAGAGGTTCAAACGAGAACTGTTTACCAATAAATCTGCTCAGGCAGCGTCCTCAAAGCCTTTTGGTTGGATCTTTTCAAGATGGCCGACTGTAAGCGAAAAAAAAAACAAAAAAACAACAGCTGCTGCTGCTGTTTAGGGCTGGGTGCTGGAATACGCTGTGTGTTCCTGTGCAAAACACTCCTCTTCGCATGGTTATCTTTCTCTAGTAGATGAGAACTGAATGGCACTGACTTACCGGACGAATATTGTTGTCACAGCACCGCTATCTGACAGTGAACAGTGTCTCTGAATGACTCCTTGCAGAGTTTGCCCAAGGAAATGGAATACAGTCTCCCCCAAACAATGTGCTATTTGTTTAACAGATAATGGCACAGTAGACAGATATGTTTGATCATGCAGCATCTAGCCACTTTTTGAATATGACATTTAGCAGAATCCGGCTGTGTAGTGGACTCAGACTTGATATGAATAGAGTGCTGGTGTTTTATGGAGCTGTGCACTTGGTGCGTGTGCGTACACACACGACCGTTAAAAGCAGAGCGCATTCACACATATTTATAATAAGGAGGAACTGTGTCTGGAATGGAAAAATGCTTGTCCATTATGCGCCAACAAAGGCCACTTTCATCCTCTCTGAATTTCAGCCCGCAACTTCGAATCAACCTCTAATTCATAAGCCCCATTCATATTTTTTTTTTCACTTGAAGCTGGATTCATTCAGTCGTCAGCGCTTGAAAAAGGAATCAATAATGTGAATTAATCCAGAGATTACTCGTGTAGAGCTTTGAACGATTTTCTGTACACGAATTAGTTCTAGTGTAAAGACTGGAAATTCTGAACATGTGAGGGCTTTAAACAACGGAAAAGGGGAACTACAAATGTAGCCTGTCACAATTCATGAGGGATCGCCATTTGTTATTTTTGGTTTTTTTTTCCGAGTTACATTTCGTGGACTGCCTTGACTGAGCTGTATGTGCTTCTTTTACACACGTGCAACAAGTTAAAACCATTCAACCAGCCAGCCAGCCATTCAAGCAAGAGCCCACTTCATTTGTATGTAGTGGTGCTGCTAGTGAGGAGGAAAAGGGGGAGCGCTTTCAGAGGGTTGAAAGCTGGAGGGAGTGCCTCAGAGAGGTGAGGTGATCCTGTACCAGGTTTGTAGTACTAACTTAAGTAATAATAAAGCAGTGGCGATAGGTGTCATATGTAGTCCGGGGAGGCTGAGTATTTATTGCAGCTTCCCTGGTCACAAAACTAAACCTAGATGTCAGCTCAAACAAAAGTGATCAACCATAAAAAAAAGACTTTCAGATCTATTTTGACTTCAAAGACTCAAATGTCAAGTGAGATTTTTGGAGTTTCCAGTGGGGATGATATAGTTTTTTCATACTGTTCTCTATATCTGCGACGCTCGGTGTTGGTGTCAGCATCGGGTCTGTGTGGATTACGGCTAGAAGGCTTCAGATGTGTCCCACCGGCCACAGTCGACAGGATTACTGTAGGGATTAAGAGCCTGGTGCTCTGTACCTCCGCTGCACAGCACTATGTCCTCATTCTTCCTCTTTCTCTGCAGCCGCTCGACAGCCCCACCCCAACCCCCAGCCACCAGACACAAACACACACCTAGGATGAAGGGAAAGAAGGGCACCACCACTGAAACAACATTAATCATAGATGTAGAAAGCACACATTAAAGACTATGTACACAGCCGTCACCTGCGCAGCTTAGGCACATACATGCATGTTTAGTAAGAGCTTTGAACCCTCTTTTTTTTGCAGAATGATAAAAACATGATCATGATTCCAAACGAGAAGCGACAATGAGTTGATGAGTTGAGAAGATTCTTGCTGCTCCGTTGCACAAAGTGATAATAAAATATCTAAAATATCTGCAGGGGGTTGATAGGGTTATTTATCAACACCAGTGACTCAACCATTACTTTGCCAGGTGCCGAGATTTTTTGCTCATTCTGGCCTGCACCGTTTTAGGACATAAGCTCTAAAGATTGGGATTCCAAGACACTATTCCCACATACACCCCTCGTTCTTACTGTGTGAGCGTAATGGGCCTGTTGTGCTTGCAAGCTACACGTAACTTGTGAGAAGCTAATGAGTTGCATGCTGCCAAAATCACTAATCAAACATGGCAGTCGTATAACACCGGGGTGTCAACCCCCGTAAAGCCAAATGAGCTTGGCTATTTCAATGGCACGTATTGGACCGCTCTGTTTAGATGCGGCGTCACTATGCATTGGACCGCACTCTTGAGTTTGACTCAACACTGTGGGCTCTCCAAGGTTGCCATGCTGACAACTGATGTCGTTCCTTCAGCCAACTCAAACAAGCAACAGTCAGATGCTAATATGCGAGCATCTGTCCTGCAAGTCCGACACAGTCTACAGTTTGCATGATGCTGTATGTAGTCATCTTCAGTGTGTGCTAGATGTATGGGAAAATATGGGTGCTAGGGCTGTCATCAAATATGCTAAATTCAAATATATATTTGAATTGTAAAATTGGGCCTGGGCTACTGCACTGACTGCACTGCTTGACGGACAGGAGTCACACAACGTCGCTTTTGAAAATGAAATGTAGGCCGAGCTGAAACGAGCGAATGTGGTAATGGTGACAGACAGAGAGAGACAGAGAGACTGATTTGCACTCTGAGCAGTCTATATAGATCTTTTAAAAGACATGTTTATGTTGAAATAAATATACCTATGTAAGTAGTTATATCTCTCACTGTATTGCTTATGGACATAATGCATGAAAATAGATATTTGAATGGTTCAAACCTATGTGTGTGTTTTTTTCTTTTTAAGAAAGAATATTTGAACATCATTTTGGCCAATTTTGACAGCGCTAGTGGGTGCATAATAGCCTACCATTTCTTCCAGCCAACCTTTCTTTCTTTTTTATTTTTATTTATTTATTTATTTAGTAAATGAGGGTGCATTTACTGCACTTTTGAAGTGATATTTTGATGTCACCCACATGTTTTTTTTTATTCCATAGAAGGTATCCATTGTCGAGATGATGGGTATAGTGATGCAACTGGAAAGACTGGCTTGAACCTGTTCAAGAACGTGTGAAACTCAGTTTCTTCACTGAGGAATTTACTGTTGCCCGCGTGTACAGGGTTCACACTGAGCCGCCCTGTGTCCTGGTTCCTCTGCCAGTTACAGCACAGCCATGAGATTACTTTCAATCTCACGGGTATGAATCCAGTTCATGACCTGTGTCACATGGCAAAACCTCAAACACTGCCATCTTTCCTGTTATTCTCCACTACTGTCACCAATAAAGAAGTACATTACTAACAACCTAAAAAAGATGAACTCTCCAACCAGCAGAAAAGGGACCTGGGATTTTCACACACTCAGACATAGTTTCATTTCACTAGTGTTTCAACATAGACTCTGTTGGTGTGAAATGCATTTTCTCACTCGAGGATTCATCGGACAATTGAGCTCTGTTGAGGGCAGCGAGTTGTATTAAAGGTGGTGGAGCATACTGTGAATAGTGCTAGTTCAGTTATCGAGGCATCTCTTTCTTAATGTGTGAAGCGGCAACAATGGAGCGTAACATCTGTCCCTGACTTCACCATCAAAAGGCTTTCCTCGTACATTTTTAACGGCTGAATTACACTCTCTCATTATGCTCTTCAAAACACTTTTTTCATTCAAGCGGGTTAAGTGCACTCCGCTATTAAGAGAAACACAACCATTGTCTCTAAGCAGATGTTCCACTACAATGATACTGTGAACCGCTGATTTTCTGACTTAAACTGGTGGAAAAAAATAAAGGTCAGAATGTGTTATATTCCAGGTGGTTTTTGCAGTGCCTCTCTCATATACTATTTACAATATAAAGCCTATAGTTTGCCACAAAACCCTAATGCATGAAGCTTAATTTAATGTACATATGATTTCATGCAACTAATATGTTACTGTATGAACAGCAGGATAACATGAGGTAACTCAGTGAAGCTACATTATGCATGGTTGTAGATTTAGCTTATTTGCAGACACAAGAAAAGGAGTTAATAAAAAAAAACAAGAAATGCAAACTGTGCGGTTGGCACAAAGAAATCCCACGGGGTTTACACAACATCTCACTCCAAACAAAGAAAGAGAGAAAAAAAAGATAAGATGACACGAAGACACGATTTTAAAACTCAACAAGGGGAAGAATAATACAAATAAAAATCTGCCATATGTACATACTTACAAATATTTTTAAAAATGATATTAGAGCCAATAGATGCCTCAGCAAATCGGACTGAGATGCATCTTATATCTGCACATGTAATGTATCCCAGCATTTGTTGGAATAAACTCTTTATACTGTGCTGTCTAATTTCCATTGTGAGCCAGTAGGGAAGAAGAGAAAAGGGAGCTTTAGATCGGGTCTGCATGGCTAAAAGTTTTAATGTCCTGGGTGTCTATTACATAAGTGTTACATAACGACAAATCTCAGACTACAGTGGGAGCCATCCAGACGTGTGCTCATTTCTTCTGCCAAATGCAGAGAAAAGATCTGCTTAATGTGAACTACTAGACTGTGAAACACTGCAATACGTTTGCAAGACGAGATCTGTGAAGTTGGTGCCAGGAAGAATATTTACATTTGAGGGAACCGAGAAAACAATTTTGAAAAGCAAATACGAATCTGGGTCAGAGTGATGCCCCAGTGTTAATTATGGCACCCGATCAAAGAGCTTGAATGAGTTCGGCTAAACGGATTACAATCTGCTTCTCTTAATAACTGCCATACTGTAATTAATGGTTTCTCATCATGCTCCATTCATGCAAGGTGCTCAAACACCACCCAATCACTTTCCTTTTGTGTACGTTGTGCATAATCACTGAGGTTTGAATAAAACTCTGTGTTTTTTGTGAGCCAAAATACAAAAAAATGCTCATAATGAGCTTGGCTCCGCTGCAGTCACTCGTCAGAAGCAGGGATAAATAAGAGTATCAATTAATGCATATTTTAGGTGTAAAAGCTGCTTCAGAATGCATGCTCTCGGGTCTATGAAATAATTATCTTAGCTTTGTATAAACCATGGGAAGCATGTCTCACGGTGGGCTCCCAAAGGAAAAGACTTGATGAAAGAAGAGCCCACCTTAGGTGTTATCGGTTTTGTGTTCCTGTACCTCTGAGAGGGAAATCTTTGAGGAGATGCAGAAGTGAAATGTGGCGGAATAAAGACCTAGCTGGCAACATGACTTGATTGCAGTAGCTTCTCGCTCTGCTATTATCACCACAAGGATTCTGCTGTGTTTTCTGATTTCATTTCATACTAAAATTTGAAGTGGTATGTTGTTGTGGTAATGAGAAAATACAATGAAAGAGCATGCTGACATTTCCATAATATATTCCAAACAAGTCCTTCAAAAGTCTTTTAAAGTAACTAAACCCCAAACCCAAATTTGTTTGAAGCCTGGTGTGAAGTTAAATTTAATTGTATGAATGTTTGTGCTTAAAAGTCAGTAATCAGTTTTAAATTTGAATTTATGAAGTCTTAATTTCAATCTAAAAATTTTATCTAATTTCATTTATCCTTTTTGTCTAAATGAGTGAAGATCAACATCAGGAGATCTTTTCTTTTAAATATACATTTTTGATATTACAAACCTCTTAGTGCATACTGATCCAATGCTGTCTTGGCATCTTGCTAACCTAACTGTTAAGATAGCAGTTCATAGTTATCTTTAATTAATAAGTGACCATATTCTTACCAAGTGCTTAGTAGTCACCAGTAGTCACCAAAGTAGTCACCTTTATACTTACTTATAAAGCTTAATTGAATAAGAAAAAGATTATTTTTTTCCAAATAAAGCTTGTCTTAAAGGTCTTAAAAATATTCAGTTTAACTCTTTGATATCTGTAGACACCCTGCAAAATGATATAAATAAGAAAATGTATAAAGCTACACGAGTAGCCACTGTCTGCTTATGAAATGTAAGAATTCCAGGCAGATTTAGTGTCAAATTAATTTGACTCTCAGAGAAATTGAAAACAAGATGTGTTAAATAATAAGCCCCCTAAGGGCAGTGACCTTGGCAAGGAGCCTAACTCCACTTATTGGTGTCTTATAAATGCAGGTGATGAATTCGACGTTAAGTGTGTATTTTCTGCCTCTTGTATTTATTTACATCAATTATTTTTTACATGGGTTGTATCAAGTGATAATTGCATTTGCATTTGTAGCCTCTAGGCCTATCATTACCTGAAAATATTTGCTGTAGTGTGTGTCCTTAATCGTCTGTGGCTATAGCACACTTCTGTTTTGTTGACGAGGATCCTGAAAAGGAGTGAAACTTGCCTTGAGGCTCCTCTAGTAAATCTTGCCTAAGGCCAGAAGCAACGCTGCTTGGGTGGTCAATGGGCTAACTTACACACAAGTCCATGTGGACATTGTCTAGAATCTGAACTTCTCTGTTGCACAATTTTCATAACTGTCCATTCTCCATTGTTTACTGCTGTTTTGTGACAATACCTCTAGGGCAGAGCCTCCTCTGGGTGAGGCCAGCCAGGACTAGACCATTGTCCTCTTCCTGCTTGTCTGACGGACATTTTCTTGGCATAGAAGGTACAGAGCTTTGTTTTGGGTGCCAAACTGATTTCCTCGGTGGCTTTATTGCTGGTGCTGGCAGTCTGGATGGCATATTGACAGTAGCTAAAGAGCCAAACTTGATGGCCCCTTTTCCCGCTCATTATTTCACTGTTTATGACAGGCTGTGATGTAATTTCATCAGTGCAGACAGCGCTGGATTGTTAAGAGTGAAACAACTGCTTTGTGACAATGCTGACCTGTGCTTTCATTATCTTGTGCAATTTATTAGCACTGTATCTCGGTGCATCTAGTTTTCATGTTGGCCTCAGTAATGGTCACACCAATATCAAAGTATGGCCATATAATAGAGTCTGTTCACTGCCAGGGTTGTTTGGTGTATGTTGTATGAAACTGGACTGGCCTTTGTTTGCTAGATGTTCAATTTTCAACCAACTGTCAGCTTTCAAAAGCTGTATGCAGTTCCAGACAGGGGATTGTAATTGTCAAGTCTAAAATTGAAATATTTGTCATATATTTTTATAGTCAATACAAGAACACCCCGGTTTCATTTCTCTGCAACTCCCAATTGCTGTGTCCTCCTTTTTGTGCTGTCTGTCCCAGCTATCTGCAGCATCAGAATTTAATTTATGAGGTCTAATACACTCTTATAATGTATTAAGTTACATGAGTGGCCAGTATCTGCTCACAGTGCATTGAAAGCCTATGATGGAAATAATAAGCCATAACTTTTTATGGCTGCATATCCGGGGAGCATCTGATTTGATTCTAAAAATGTGGTCGTGACTGTTACTGTCACTGTTAAAACACATTAATTAGATTACACAAACTCAGAAAGTATGTGAGTTTGGAGTGAAATACCCTTTAAATTGAGTTAAATTATTTATAGTTGTACAATTTTTCACAGCTTAAAATAGTAGTTGAAGGTTGTAGATGATAATTTTAACACATTCCAGATACATCAGAAAGGTGAGATGTTCATAAAACTGCATGTGCTGCATATTTTGGAGGCAAAACATTTCAAAAGCAAGAGAAAGTAATAAAATTATATTTCTAAGTGGGAGTAGGTCAAAGGATTTCCCTACAAAGAGAGCATTCAAACATGTATTTAAATGAGTGCACACACAAGTAATCAGCACATGCACACACATGTTCTTGCACTTGCACACATACATTTTCCAATTCTAAGCAATGTCGCCGTCCTGTTCACCTGTCCACCCCCGACGGTAAAGTATTCCTGAAAGTTTTTGGCTGTTTTATGTCTCAGATTAAAGCATTTTCCCCTTAAGCCATCAAAATTTCAATAGTGTAGCATTGAATGTCAGGGTTTGTGTGCCAGTGGGTTTTGAATGCATACACTTCCTCTTGTTGACAAGTCAGCAGCCTGTGGACCTGCAGCTCAATGCAGCATGGCATTAGTAATGCCAGGTAATGGGTCCGATTCCCTCTAAGCGCCCTGAGGGCACGAAGGGTTATGAAAGTCTGAGGGCCTGCTGTGTGGTGCTGCAAAGTACGGGTTCAGAAAGAAGTACAGATGACTTTCTTAGGGATGTTGAGGTGCTGGCCACCGCATTACACTAGTTAAATAATAAGAAATCGCTGCACAGCCCTGGTGCAAATTCTGTTTTTATTCTGTGCAAAATGTAGATTTTACTGTCCTATGACACAAAGTGATCATAATAAACAAAATATTGGGGATATCCTCCTTGTTGATATTTAGTTGCAGCCTGTTTTGCACAGTCTACATCTCAATTGTCTCAAACTTCAAACCTTAGCTTTGACCTCATCAGTTTACTACTTGTACATTCAGTGTGTATCTATTTGTGCTCAACAGAGTTGATGATCAAAACCACTCAGCGATGACTCAATGATTAATTCAGCAGGTGCTGATATTTCTGCCTTTCAAAACTCTCTCTCTCTGGGCAGAAGCCCGACACAGAGGCAGAATGTGTTGCATTGCTGCGATATGAGATGATGATTTTTTGTAGTTGTGGGCTACAAGGCAAATGGCCCATCGGTTCACAGAAGTTTGTGTGAAACCAACATGACTACCAACCCAGTATTGTTTAATTTTTAGGTCCAATTAAACAATTCCTCTATCCGCGAATCAGAGGAACGTGGTTCTTTTGAAAGCCATTGTTCATTGTTTCATTTCAGCAGAACATGAAGCTGAATGACAGCTGGGTTTGTGCTTCCTGCGTTGCATTTTCTTTCATTTTGAACTCCTGCTTGTCAGCTCCTGCTGACAAAAAAAAATGTTTCCCACTCATTTAAAAAGACATCAAATAACGAAATTATTGTGATGCCCTCCAGCCAAATATAGCACACTGTGATTTATGTGTTAAAGTGACTCAACTGGGGACCATATGACAGCAGAGACATTAAAAAAAAGCTTGTACCTTACATTGCAGCTATGGTGGGATGATAAGTTCACGTCAGTTTCTTCATATGAAACACTGGCTTGCGGATACAGGTTTGAATGTACAGAATAGATATTCCACAGGCTATTGTTGGACTCTGTCCTGTTATTGTTTTTTTACTTATTTGTATCTCAGCTGTGTGCTGGATACCTGGCTTTGATGAGACTAGCAGCGTCCCTGCGAGTGGCGGGGAATCAGCTGGCATGCGCGTGTCACCTGAGGTAAAGTTACAAAGTACCTGGGCCAAAAGAGAGGGGAGACATCATCGCTGAACGAGAGAGTAAACTGTGCCCTCTAATTGTCTGGCCAGGTTATTGTCCCTGATTGGGGTGATGACAGATCTGAGAAACAGACTGGAGGCTGACCACCTGGCTGCCTGCTCAGCGTCAACGGCCAACTTCAGTCTCTGAGTCAGTCTAAGCCTTGAACCTTAAAAAAATATGAGTGCAATCTCTGACATTATTTTTTCTGAAGTACTCATTTATTCCTTGTACTCATTCTTTGCCTATCTATCTATCTATCTATCTATCTATCTATCTGTCTATTTATCTTTCTGTCTGTCTATACAAAAATAAACATGGTTTACACTATTACACATTTTCTAGTCAAACATTAATTAATGCCCCCTGATATAAGGAAGTAGTATTTGCATATAGGTTTCAAGCATGTGGTGAATTGATATTTTCAAACTTTGCATTCGGTTGCCTTTTTAGAGTCAAAAAACAACAACAACAACAAAAAAAAAAACCGACTGTTTCCCCAGACCTCACTGAAGTGTCTCCTGTCACTGCAGGTGCTACCTGTTGGATGGGATCTCTAAAGGAGCCTGGTTGAACCGCTCAAGCATCATATTCGCAGGGAATGACAAGTGGTCTGTGGACCCACGTCTGTCCATTGTGTCCAGCGGCGGGGACAAACACGAGTACAGCCTTCAGATACAGAAAGTGGACGTAACCGACGACGGCCAGTACACATGCTCCATTCAGAGTGAACGCAACCCACGGCCAAAGCTCCTCAACCTCATTGTGAAAGGTGTGTATTGTCCTCGCTGCATGTATACAAGTGTATGCATGTGTCTCTTTTATCTGTGTGTGCATATGCATGAACTAGTATTATGTAATAATAATTATGGTTTATCATGTTTATGAGGACGTTGGCCTGCTTTGATGCTGATTCTGTCCTCCTCTTGCATCGGCGGTCATTGCAACCTGTAATTTTTCCCCCCTCCAACATATTGTTTGTTACTTATTACATGGATCATGTACCCAACAAAGTTAAACATATGGGATCTGACAATACTCTCACGTTGTCCGGGTAGCTAATGGTCACAGGTGTATCGAGCACCATCTGTGCCGCAGTAACTGTCTGTCATTCACTTATACTCTGGGTAAGAACAAGTCTTTCAGGCATTTGGTCGAACGTTGTTGTGGAAATCTCTTCTGTTGAGACAAACTCACATTGTTGCAGGGTACATTCTGTGCCTGTAGGCTATGTAATGCCAAGTAAAGAGTCTTGAGGGTAAAATGACTGGAGGCGTACTATGTTGCTTTAATCAAGCCTCCGCGGATTTGGTCACAGCAGGTAACAATAAAATAAGGTGTGATTCTTATAAGCCTTCGCTGAATTCTGACTAGTTTGACTCAATATTATTGACAGATACGCCACGGCAGAAGGTATAAAACTTTGGAGTTTAACCTTTAACATTATAAAACTGCCACTGGGCTCTTCAGAAGGGGTGTAAATTGGACTTCATCTCTGCCCATATCCAACAAGGTCAATAAATGTATTTGCGTCTTATGGGAAACACGGTTGGTTGTCTGTTATGTGCACAGAGAGCTAATTGATGACAGAACTTGACAGCGGCAGAATAATTGTTAGTTGTTGGAGCAATGGGGTCGTGTCTGAGTTTCTATGGTGATGCACAAGCGCCTCATACACTAGACTAACAGCAAAAAGGGAAAACGACCCCGCTGAAAATCCATCTTCCACATGCCATGTTCTATTCCTTTAACAGGCTGACGCAAAGATTTACGGCATTTATGGTCCACTTACCTCTGAATATGTTTAGGCAGGAAGAGCAGGGAGGATGCAGTGTTATCAATCATGTTGTCAAAGGATAATACAGTCAGCCACATTCTGTTTGGAGTATTAATTTCTGTATTTATACACAACATAGTGTGATGGCCCGCAATTATTGTCGTTACCCCGTCTGCATACCTCACCCTGGTCCCTGCCCTGCACAATGAACCTGCAAGCAGGGAGCAGCATTTATATTGAGTCTATACACATAAAGAATATTTGTATGCTATTTTCCGTGCCGAGTTTTGGATGCAAATGTGAAAATGTGCTCATCTTTCCACAAACTGTATGGTGTACAGAGTTGCTAGGGTTCGACTCCTTGAAGAAACGCTGTCTTTCATGTAGAGCTGGAGTGTCCTTTGGAATTAATTTGATAGCGTCGCTGCCTGTCATGTTGTTGTTATGAGGCCTACAGCTGAGACTCACCTCGACGCAGAGATGGCTCGCTGTTTACTGAGAGCATCCCGTAATCAGAAGGTCACAGGTTTGATCCCCGCTGTCCCCTGGTAGTATCCCTCGATTACGCCGCTGAACCTCTACCGGCTCACTCCCTGAGAGTTTCTCTGGCCGAGCGTCAGCGAAATGCAAAGCTCTATCAGCACTTGTCACTTGCTCAGGGCAGCAGGGTGGCCTTGTGGTTGGAGTGACCATCCCATAGCTGAGAGGTCATCAGGGTCATCCCTGCCACTGCCAATGTGTCCGTCAACAGCCTTGTGTCTTGTTGAAGTGTCCTTGAGCAAGCAGTCCTTCCCTGTGCACTTCATTCAAGTTGCTCTGCATAGGAGCATAAGCTGAATGTCTAAAATGTAAATGTATTCATGACATTTAAATTGACAAACATACAAAATCAATTATGTGTGAGATATGGGATAATGATGACGTGAGTGGGATAATGATATGTTGGATCATGACAGGTGAAAGTGACGGCACTGAATGCATGCGTGATGAAGCGCAGGAACGATGTTCATCTCAGCCTGCATTTCCAAATAATTCTCAGCATTTGTGTTAGACTTCTTCTTATCGGGCGGGTGGAGCTCACTGCATCAGAACGAGAGGCAGATAAGTGATTAGTCACAGAGAAGTGTACTAAAAAATGACAAAATTAAGTATGCTCCCATACTTTGATGTGGTTGCTTCCTGGCACTCGCTGTTTGTTCTATGTGCCAAACTTCAATTCAACTTCAAGGATTGATTTTACTGGAGGAAGGCGGGTAATCCAATTTTTTGTGGTGTAATTCAACAATTTTAGTTCTTATGGAATATTGTTTGTGGTCATCATGTGGTGTGCATCCACATGGAACTAATAGTTTGAGGATAAATAATCAGCCATTTTTCAGCAAACTCCTCTGTTACTCCTAGTGCTCTGTGAACAGTCTGTGTTTGAGGCAATTTACCAATATTTTACAGCATGCAGCAACTGTTATTTTTATTTATTTCGTGCCCCCTATTTTGACTCTCTTTCTGTTTACTGTCCAACAAGGCAGCCTTTTCATAGATTGTTTGTTTTGACTAACTTTTTTTCTGATCTGGAAGCAGAAGTAGTTCATAACCTATTTCTAAAAATGAAACACGTCGAGTAATTAGCAATTTGCGGGGAGGATATTGTAATTGATTCTTCCTTTCCAAACTGATCACTGAAATAACGAACATGCATCATTCTGTAATCACAAATCCTTCCGGACACAGCCTGGGAATCATTTGTAAAAACAAGTCAAGGCTTGGCTCAGGTTTTGTTCACACAGGGTATTTTCACAGTAGACATAGCTGTTATTTTATCATATGCTACTGAAGATTTTAGATCAGAATAATTTGCCTGTCACATTCACTGATTCCTTGAGAGAACTGTTAGTTGCGAGTGCTTATCTTGTCCTTGCATGTTTGAAATGTCATGTACTTATTGTGCCTCTACATGGCATGGCTTGATTTGAGCTTCATCTTTGATGTTTCTAAATCAGTATGTGAGAAAAATAAAAGATAGGAATGATTGGCTTCCCCTGAGGCAACATAAAAAAAAATCCTGTCTTTATGCTGGGCCTGTTTTGGCAGTGCTTGCAATAGCATCAGCAGCAGTGTGTGGCTAGATATCATAATTTCTTTTCTGCTCTTGTTGATACACGCACCTTAAAACCCTCAGAATTATTACATTCACCACCATTTGTTGCTGTTTGACATGTTTTCTTTAGTAATGCCATTGATTTGAAATAATATGCTTCTTTTTTTCCGGGCTCAGACTCAGAGTCAGCTTCACCTGCAGTGATGAATTTCACAATTAGCATCACTGTGCTGCAGTTTCCACCTTCACCTTTTTCTGACATGGTTCTTTAGTGTGGAATCTAAGAAAAGTCAATGCAATTTGTAGCCCCAGGTGTGAAGGACGATGGAGAGTTGTAGCTTTCAGTGTGAAAGCAAGTGACCTTGTTTGTGACACAATGACTGGCTTGTAGGTTTACGCTTAATGTAACGGGCACGTGAAAAGTGCAGAACGTAGAAAAGAGAGGATAGTACCAGAGACGCTGCAATTATAAGAGCAGACCGTGCTCTCCTACAATGGGAATACTTGAAATGCTAAAGACTGTGGCATGTCAGTGTAAGACACACTATCAGCCAATCACACTTTCAGATTTTATGTAGCCGCACATCTTTTATTTACCACAAATTGTACACGTTGGGGCAAGAGCTCAGTGTACAACGCTGATGTTAGACAAATGTTAGACTGCCGGATACTGTGAAAATAATATAGGTAAATATTGAATGTATACATTTTTAAAACAATCTCCAAAGCTTGGCTACATGCCTGACATGACTGTTTGCAGTTAATATGGCAACGACATGGGCTGCCGCAAAGCATCATGTGGTAATCTTGATGTTTCTTGGGGCTGTGGATAATGCATGTGTACAAGCTTCGCTGAATAAGAAATATTGTTTTTTTCTAGCAAATTTTATGACTCCATGTTGTATGCAATTTGACAGTGTTCCTAAGCATGAGAAGTAAATGATACTACATATGCCAGAACATTAGATGTAGGCAACACCCTTCAAAGATATGGATCTGGTCTTGTTGGCTGTGATCTTACTGCCAGAGGGCATTTCAAAGATGCCACCCGAGTGCCAAATCTCTTCTTATAATCACAGTGTCTCTGATAGCAGTGACAGGAAATATGAAAGCCAACAAAACTATTTGGATGCTGTGGTTATAGAGCATATAATGCACGTGGTATATAATTAATTTCATCTTATTTTCACTTTCATGTGTTCGATTTATTCAGTGTTTTTTGGGTTTATGTTCATCTAGCTGTACCTTCGTAAAGAACTGTGAAAAAAAGTATGTTATAAACCTCTGTCAATTGCTTGGCAGGCAGTAATGTTCACCACTGCATCACAACAATAATGGTCGGCCATCATATTACTGTGCCTCATTTTGCAGTTGTTGGCTTTGTGAAGAACATTCTATGATAGGAATTGCACCAGGGTTGTTTCGGGTCATGGCAGCCCCTCATCACCAGCCATATGGCCACAATCAAACGAAGGCGAGCATGCCAACCGTGTGCTGAATAATGCATTTTCCAGTACACATAATTCATGATGGATGTGACCCAAAGTGGCAACCTCTTGGACATACAAATACCAATTTGTTCTCTACAGTTCACAAATGTTGGAATTTCTTCTTAAACTGATGTCTAGATATACCTACACTGGGTACTCTGGTATAGGTTAGTCATGCAAAAACAACAATGAAGCAGACCAAAGAAATAAAAACTCAGGTTTATAAGACCTGAACAAGAGCTCCATAACAGCTTCATGACAAATTTACGGAAACAAATTAAAGCCTTAAATCAGCTTTCATATGGTTGTCATGTAAGAAGACCTCCATAGCAGTAGAAGACTGTGCCAATTTATTGAACTTATTCTTTAGTTTTCTTTAGTGTACAGTAGTGTCCTTAAAAAAGAGGAATTAAAAGCAGTGACAAACTAGATGAGTGCACTCAGGAGAGTGCAGATCTCTGCCAGGCGTGTGTGGGGACACAGTGTCTATATAAAGTAGATAGTTGTTATTGCTTAGTGTCACAGCTCATTGTAGAGAGGGTGAGAGGGGTTTTCCATGATGGCTTTGATCTTGTCCCTTGTCTAAAAACCTGAGAAGATTAGGCAACTTAGTCCGCTGACGTATGAAACAGCAACGGCTGTTTTACACTTCATTTTTCACAGCGGTGAAGCATGAGGCTATTGAAGCTATTTTAACCCCCGCTTGTTGACCGATTACATCAGCCTCTGACATTTTATACAGTGTCGTTCTCCCGTGTCTCTGCTCTGTGTTCTGTTGACTTTCTTCATCAGCAGTGTGTTTTATAAACTCACCCAGAAAACGCAATGCACGTCTTGAATTTATTCGCCTGCAATCAGAGCGAACACAATAGGATAAAAATATTGCCTCCCCTAGGCTGATGAGAGAGAGGGAGAGAGCGGTGATGGTCAAGCGAGCTAGACAATGAATGGAGTGAGGGAGCTGCAGTCAGACACACAGACACACCCGACCAAACGCATTATCTCTAAGCAACTATCTCTAAGTACTTGAGTCTAACAAAGAGATGCAAGTCAGCTGTGGAGATTTAAATGGAACTCAAAAAAAAAAAAAAAAAAACACCTTGACTAACAAAAAAAAGGATGACAAGACATGCATGAACAATTAGAAGATCCACAAATTCACTGTGTAGCTGTTACTTTTGTTTGTTACTCACTGCCATTAAAGCTTTCGTTCAGGTGTTATGAAGGTGTTATCTAAACTCTACTCGCTGCTGTTGAGTCATCAGACAAATGGGTTGGGAGCCGGTGAGACAGACCTATGTATGGGAGTGTGAGTCGGAGGGAGGCAGTATGTCCCGATACAGATGACTCACTCCAGCTGATAAATGCCCGTGGTCAGGTCTCTGACAGGCCACTCTCTGTAGTTAAGAATTTGGTTCATTATATTGCCAGCCACTCAGTCATGTATCTATTTATGTAGGGCCACAACATACGCTATTATGGCGCCTCCATAACTTCACACCATGTTGTACTCTTGTTTATTTGCTTTGTCAAAACTCTGTGTGTTGTGAATCATTACCTGTCACGGTGCGATGCTTGTGTACACATGGTAAAGCCCTCTCATGGAGAACAGAGGGATTTCTTTACAGATGAGATGTAGCAGGGGAGCAGCTCTGTCATGTTGCAGAGGCTTCTGGGAGTGCGCTGTTTTTCATCTGCTGAAGGGAAAGGAAGACTTACGAAGAAGGGGAAAAAAAGACACCTTATTCTGTTTTTCTTTTTTTTTTTCCTTTTTTTTTTCCCAGTCCAAGCATACCACATTTATTAATGCTGCTACAGGGACTATATGACAGTTGAAGTAAAAAGTTGGATTTTTTGGCATTTTTGCTTTACTAGACAATGCACCGCGGGGAGTAACAAGAAAGACAGGAGAGAGAGAAAGGGACTACATGCAAGAAAACTCACACACTGGACTAAGACCATTATATCACAAGTACCTGGTAGGCGTCTTAGCCAGCTTATCCACCACGAAGTCCACAAAACCGAACTTCCAGCTGTGGGCAGTGCTGCCTGACTACCTTGTCAGTCGTCAGTTTGGCTGTCTCTGCTGGTCGGGGTGGACAAAATAACAACCACTTAAAAATATATATATGAAAACCAAGCACCCGATGAGGAGTATGGTCATCCTTTGCCTTTGCAAGAGCTTCTGTTCTCCTCGGAGTGCTATCATACAAGCTCTGAACAGTGTAGAGGGATATCAGACCATTCTTCAAAGAGGAAAATCTCCATTTCTTTGAGGGATGAAGGAGGAGGAAATCTACTTCACACTCTGTGCTCCATAAATTCCCATGAAGATTCAGTGATGCTCAGATCTGATCATGTGGGAGGCTGTGGAGGATGTTTGATATGGAAGGTGTTTGTTCTCCTTAATATTAGGTCACCTGTGCATTTGTCTTTGCAGTTACTCGTGTTAAAGTGGCTTTTCATGTGGTTTTTCCCTTATTTTTCCCGCCCTCTTTATGAAAGGCATGTCCGTCAGTAAGTGTCCAACACTGATGGCTGGGCAGTGGGAAACGGGCACTGGAGCCACAGATTGCCACAAACAGTTTTGCCTTTTTCATCCCGTCCCGTGGGGTTTCCCCTTGCCGGAACATTATGACAAGTTCTCAACAACAGGCATCTCTAGTTAGCATTAGACTTCATACCACATGAATCGCATGCTGTTGCATTAAAGGGTATTGGATATGCAAGTGAGGCAGGGTGGTTTGATATGACTGTGACTGCTGCCTCGTCTCTCAGAATCATTTAATCTCTGCGTGACATTTATTCCCCTCAGAGACCCTGTCACCTCAACAAATTAGACTTTTGCATCTGTGCCTATCTCCCCCCAGCTTTATTGCCATTAAACAGCACCCACGAGACGAGGGAAAATCATGGAATTCAAAAAGCTTTATAGCTTTGGCATTACAGCTCAAAGGGTTGCATGAAGTAAAGGGCACATCCTGAATGTTTTATTTTTGCTCTTGGTTCTCGTTCCATTGGGGAGAAATTTAAAAGCCCCTGTGTTGAGAGAGAAAAAATACCCCGATGGGTATAGTGTTAGTATCATTCAAATTTACACCAGCAGGTGTGAGCAAAACATAGTTTAACACTTATATCAGTGCACATGTACTGTACAGTGGTACATAGATACAATTCAACAAATAAAGCCATGGTTCAGCAGAAGCTGTGGCGTACGTGTTGTTGCACTGTCACGACAATAATAGGTTGCAATGAAAATGTTGTTTGTCTTGAGATTAAATTTCATCTACAAAATATGAACAGACATCCAGCAGTATACAAAGAGATTTCTTACATAATGTGAGCCAAAAGCAGCTATCTATATTGGAGCACAGTGAGGCATAACTCAGAAAATTGCGATTAGGGCTTGAATTACTAAAGGGACCTTTTTATTCCTCCAGGTACACTTGGTGGAGGACACTACCGGCACAGGACACTTAAGCCCTTCCTTTAAATATTTGACTTAACAAGATTTAAAGAAATGGCTTCTGGCTACTGGCTGTGAAACTGACAGTATCAGGTATTATGAATTTTGACCATTAGCTGCCTCTTCTCCAAATCATATACCCTGCTCTTTTTTATTCTATTATTAGACTGTCACTATCAAAAGATACCAGAAGGGGGGCCGCAGTGTACCCATGTGCCCTCAGCAGTATACCCACCATCTCAAATACTTGTATACCACTGGTCCTCATCTGCACCATGCATATGCTGACCTATTTCCCGTAACAGATGTAGGATTCAGAGGAATGAGAGATCGGTATCGGGCCCAACCCGCCCTCCTACACATCACATGACTACCCTTCTCCTCAGCCGTTATTCTCTTCCCCCCTCTGTTAATTAAGATTGCAGATGTGATAATGTATTAAATATGCACAGCACCTTTCATCTAAGAATATCTTGTCACAGCAAGGAGGGAGAAAGAGACACGCTTCCCTCCACCAGGAAGTGCTCACATGGGCATTGGTGATGTGTTGCGTGGTTCCATCGCTGAAAACTCAAAACTCAAAGGTGTTAAAAAATCACTTAAAGCATCCTTGCTAGCATATTGTGTTCAGATGATTCCATCAGTCACCCATGCTATAAATGAACACACAATGCGTTTTGTTTCCAACCTCTATTTTCGACCAAACTTGCAAGTAGGATCATTCATTTAAGAATGATTGACACCGATTTAATGCAGCACATCCTCTTAGGAGTTTGTCTCTAAATTTAACATAATGCCCCAGTATAATGTATTTCACAGGGTTAATATTTTCAGTTAATATATTCAGAAATGTGAGGTGTAATCCTGTACAGTATGTGATGAAAATGCTTTGGACATTAATATGGATCAGTGCAGATCCACTCCCACTCCCGTGGAGTGTGTACCTCTGCGAAGAATGTTGCTCAGCAAAGAGTGAAATAGAGGGTTAAACCTCCAGATCGTCACTCCTCTCTTTGATGTCAAGCCACTGATAGAGCATAATTACGAGGTGTAGCATAAAAAGGCCCAGCAGATCCCAGCCTATACTTGATATGGTACGATTCTGTCACTCTCATTAATTGCTGCGCCCATATAAATAGATTTCATTTTCTCATGACCTGAGTCCGAAAATAAAACCTCGTCAACTGCACCTTTCTGCCGCTCTCTGAATTAATCCGGGGAATGAACACCTTTTCAGTGACATTTCTCTTTCATTTACTGTTGAGAATATCTCCTGAGGCATGGCTCCATCAATACTGTAAAGTCTAAGCATAATTGCATCTTAGCTCTACCTTGCTCTGTACTCAATTAACAATAGATTGCGCTGTGTGAATACGTTGGTTAAACCGTTTCTCATTTAAGACTCTTGATGTGGAAAGGCTTAAACAGTTTCATATCAAGTTCTTCATGTGTCATTGAACCTGAAACATTCCAGGACGTTTTATCAATACTCACCGTGACCCATGCAAAGATGAGACCGAGTGCCGCTATTAGACTGGGCATTCACTGTAAAACCTTGATAATAAGTGGACAGAAGTCTTTCTCTGCTCCATAATAGGGTTCCAATTTCACTAAATCAAGGCCCCATGCTGAGAAGGTGTGGAGGTTTTTCCTTTTAACACAGTACACACTGTACTTGCTGTAGTCAGACCAGGGATGGCATGGTGCTTGTGGTTTAGGGCGACCACCCTGGTACCTATAACCTAAGAGGTCGCTGGTTAGAGGATCCACTGTGGGATTTACAGGTTTGATCATGGTAATGTCCAGTCTACCCATCCCTGTATCCCCATGTGCTGTTCCCCTAGCTACTGCAAGCTGTTGTACCCTGCAGTTGAAACCCTTTGGTGAACTACATACATGTGCAATGTGTGGTGTCAGAGGGATGTGTGAAGCACCGACTGAAGACCAAATCCAATATTGACTTTTGTGAACATGCGACACTTTCACCGAATGTGCTCTGCAAGCTCAAGTTCCTTTTCCACATCACCTCTGCTGTGCATCTACATGCTGCTGTCATGTGGACTGGAGAAGAGAAAGAGCAGTCGTAATGCACCGAACTCCTAGATCTAAGTGATTTATGACATCGCACAGTACTAATGAAGTTCGTTTGCTCATTTTGTTAGGTATTCTCATTGAAAAATAGATGTTTTTTTAAGTTAGTGAGGATGTTTACTTGTACATAAGTATTCCAGTCATGATTGGGATACTCTAATATTCAGTCTATATTCTGACACATGTAAACATTATATCCCCTTTACAGTAACCAGGTAAGCTCATAGAGCTTCCAGTTATGAGAAACCCAAATATGCTAGCTGGGATATGCCGATATTAACCAGGATACAAAGGCATGTAAACACCTAATTCTGTCTACTGTTGGGTTTTGTGATCTGTCAAGTGTAGTTTCCACAGTACGCTTAGATAATAAAGTTTTTCACTTTTAGTGAGATGAAGAAACTGAATTCTTGCTTTCCATAATGAAAGAAATGAACATTTACAGTTCATGGATGGCAGAAAGCATGGACGTTTAGATAAAGTGTGTGAAGATGAAGTGGCAGAGAGGTGGAGTACCCAAAGACAGTTTAGCAAATCGGGTCGCATTTGGAGATATTAAAAGGAGCTTACTATCTGGTGTTGATAAGCTGAAAGGCATAAAACTGCAGAGCAATGCTACTCTAATAAAAAGTACCTTTCCTAGCAACTGTTATTGTAAGGTAAAGCTCCTTGTTAAAAAAAAGCAATTGACACGAAAACCTTAGAATATACTGTATGTGTCACTGCATGTCAACAATTCATTGATACTGATGTTTTGTGCTTTTCATGGTGCCTCTTGTTTAAAGTGCAGTGGTTGTTGTGTGACAGCTTGATTGTTTCTCTTGTCTGAGGTGGTGTCATGGTCATACTGAATTTTTTCAACATAATATTTCTATCAAAGTTGAATTTCTGGTTTTGCAACAACACTACTGTAAAGGAATCAAGTCCTAATTATTGCTGTATATGTAATGTTGCAAGCGAGCGCTCTGAAAAGAGCAAAGTGAATGAGGTGTTGCTGTCCTTGGTTGGATATAAAGCCCAGGCATTAAGAGAGTCTCAGGATCAGAATGGAACAATATTGCGTGAAAACAGTCTGACCTGCATTGATATTCCAGGGAAAGTATAAAAGGTGAACGTGTTTAACGGAACGGCCTTGCCATTATGGCCCCTGACATTTAGTTAGCCACTAATCATTGTCATTTGTATGTGAATGTGACTGTGTATGAGTTTGTGTGAATCACTATCTTTGTCCCTGTGTTTTTCTGTCCTCTATTATGTGACCACTTGTATGTGTGTCTGCGTGCACACGGATGTGCGTGTGTGTGTGTGTGTGTCATTGTGTGTTTGCACTGGCTCTCTATAATGCGAGTTCTCATCATGGAAATAGCTGCTATTAGCTCTGGTTAATTAAAATGAGTAAGGACAAAGGTCAGCCACTCAGCTCTCACATCTCTCTTCCCTAGAGGGGGAACAGATACAACAATGAGTGGAGAGTAACTTATGCATTTTATTTGGACTCTTGAAATAGTCTGTAGGTGCTTTACAAACAAAGCAACTAAACATCAAATTGGACCACAGCACACTGCTACACAGCCTTTGTTGCTCTAATCTGGCTCGAGATATCTGAATTCTCCTAATTTCAGATTTGCAGTGAAAAAGGTTGATCTCACCCTGTATGACCCTCAGTGCATGAAGCTTCACATGTCTGCTGCAGCAAAGCAATCTGCAGCAGTTCTGGTCTTGCTTCATTAACAGTAAATACACCGTTTTTGGTACTCCTTGTACTTTGCAATGCATGTTTACAATTGTACATCAATATGAGGTTTAGACTCTGGTAGTGGGGTTAATTTTAAAGCAGACAGTGCACCCTTATCGCCAGAAAACTGTCCTGGATGCTGTCCCACTTATCCTTTCTAGTCCAAGTTATTCTCTGCACACCTGTACTTTTGTGTAATATTACAGATTGGTGGGAGGGACAGACTCATCTCTCTTGTCTCTGGCTGTTGGTCACAGTAGTAAATATTCAGTGAAACATGGCAAACTGTCACAGTGCACAAGAATGAGATATTCCAAAGCTGATTTTCAGTAGCATTACCCTTTAACACGTGGAAGGGCGGACATTTGAACCCTGCCAACATACCCCAGAGTATTGCAGCTGATGTCTGCATCCAATAAACTAATGTGCAGAAAACATAGAAGCACATGCTGTAAGTTTATCTTTGAAATTAAGGAAAAAAAATATTCGAAAATATAACTATGGAAGAATGTATATAGTGGAAAAGATGTAGGTCTACCAATTATCTGTGTACATATTACAGGCAGCCTGCCAAAAGTGCTAAAGCGCTAAAGTTGGCAAAATACCAAAAGGAACTAAGCAGTTAAATTACGATGAGCAACAAAATGCAAAGCATGTCAGAAACATGATGAACTGAATTTACCGCAGGGAATTCTTGAAATGCTTGTTTACTCTCCCACTCAGCTCTCTTCTTATTAGTTCAAAGTATTATATCTACATGACTAAGTTGCGGAGCCAAAGAAAACTGTCATGTCCACTGGAGATTTTTGGTATTTTTATGCCGAGTTGGACCTGCTCTCTTTGGTAGAACATCATGTAAAGGCGGTCTACTGGGTTGCAAGTTGTCTGTCTGTTCTGTCTAAACCATGCCAAAACCAAAGCTGTCTCCTGTCTCACCGTGGGAGCAGGAAGTGGAGGTGTACAAGCTGCATCGCAAATTCTTTTCACTGTTTTATGGCGGACTGAAGATGTCTAAGATATCAGCTCAGATTAAGAACCCAGATTGTCTTCATATCTACTGTTCTAAAGCTATCTGCAACCTCTAATTATATTGCTTATAAGTATTCCTTGTCTCACAAAAGTCTTTACCATCATCATCATGGTATTTTTCTAATAGTAAGACATTGCTGGCACTATGGTAGGCCAGTCAGGTTTACATTCAAAATGCTGGACTCCAATGTCAAAATCCATCATTCCCCCAAGTTTCGTACAAAACCTGCCTGCAGAGGCTCAGAAATTGTGAGTTATGGACGGACTGACGTAACTCAATCCATAGTCCCTTCCCTTCCCTAAAGCAAGATGGAGTTTTAATGATGGCTCACTTGATCAATGGAAAAAAATAAAAATAGAATTTCTCGTTTGTCAAATTTAAAGGCTTTCACACCTGGGAACCAACGTCTTATAGCCTGGTGTTCTTTCAAACTGGTCTAGGCCAGATATTCAGGACAGGTCATGTGAGGATCAGATAACTGTATTTACAGTGAAATTTAAATTCTGTGACCAGTGACCAGTGACATTAGCTCATGGGTTTCCTCGTGTTAAGCAATTTGTTCTCAGAGGTGTAAATCACAGCAGAGACCTGGGGCTCTCCCATCTCTCTGTGGATCTAGCCATGGTCCTCTGGGCCATGTTTATCATACAGTGTGACCTTCATCAACAGTAGGATAGCTGTGAGACCGATTTGCTGGAGGGGGGCGGGGGAGGTGGCGGCAGCATCGGCCGCCATCTCAGACATACACTGGCCTTAATTGGGCAGAAAAATATCACAGGCAGCCCTCACTGGCCCTACAGCGCTGCTGTGTACATCACACTGAATGCAGGCTGGCCACCGACAGCGGGGTGCCGCCACCCTGTCTCATTCTTGAAATTCATCTGGTTCCGTAAGTGCAATTAAGCAGCAGTGAAAGATTTCCTCCCTCATTCAGCTTCCTTGCTCTTTAGCGGTGTTGGGTTCCAGTTATAGAATGCCTCCGGCTTTGTTGGACAATCTCTTGGTCGGGTTTATTTATGGATTGAAGCTGAGAATATGTTATCAAACAGAGGTCCTGGCAAATCAGAGAACAGGAACCTTTATAGGTTGTTATTGAGGCTGATCACAGTAATGGATGCTCCGTATGAACTCATTTAGACAATCAGTGCTCTAGAGCGGCACAATAAATGAACGTGGAGGATCTGACATCTGTATTCTGCAAAGTACATGCTCAGGGCTTTTTAATAATCACCAATTTATTGAATATTCATGATTTTGGCCTTTCCAAAGTGCTCCCTGGGTACAAATTGCCCTATATT
>OMKZ01014659.1:0-18701 GCA_900302535.1 Neoniphon sammara
CGTACACACACACACACACACACCCACACACACACATAATCACACACACTTGGACCTGCAGTGCTTTTTGCTTGTTTTCCTGCTGAAGCGTCTTTTAAGTCTCTCTCTCTTTAATGATTCAACAGCAGGTTCTTGAACCCAATCCAAAAAAGCAACGCATTTAAAAGCCCAGGACCCAAAACTACTTAGCAAGCAACATTTAAAAACACAAAATCTTTGAAAGACAGAGAAACGAGGGTAGCAGGTGGGGTTATTGTGTTTATTGATCTTACATTGACATTAAGGATTGGAACACATCCTCTCAAAATTATGCCTAGTTTTTCACTCTGGTTCTCTCAGTCAGTTTCCATCGCCCAAGTACATTTTATTCCACTGGAAAGATTAGTTAATCACACTGAAATCATGTGTGTATTAGTTCCAGGAGGAAGTGAGTAACTGAGGTAGTGCTGTCTGCCCAGTGGTGTTAGAGTCAGTCCTGCCCTCTCTCTGAGGTTGTGTCCAGTTCAAAGGGCTGTACCATGTCCCTCCCCAAAACATGAGGGCAACCAATCAGGCAGCTCTTGCATGATGCCCAGCGCTCCCTCAGCAGCTCCAGTAAGTCCCGCCTAAACTTCTGCGACATGAAGACATAGAGAACGGGGTTTACCACTGCTGCTGAGGATGCCAACAGCCTGGCCAGGATGGCAATGGAACGGTAACGAGGGGTGCCCGCTATGGTCCCTCCGATGAAGGAGAACATGAGAGCATAGGAGGGCAGCCAGAGGAGAGTGAACACCAGGACGAGGAGAGCCGAAGTGTGTGTGACCTGGCTCTGATAGCGCTCCAGCTGGGGGGCGGTGGCTAGCAGTCGTGTGTGGCGAAGGAAACAGTAGATCTTGGCATACATCAGTACTATGACGCCCAGCGGTAGGGCGAAGGCGAACAAGAAGAGGGCGATGCTGTAGACCAGCTGGCTGAAGTCCGACAGGAAGGCAAAGCAGTGCACAGCGCTGGACACACTGACTGTGCGGAAGGCAAACTGGGGAGCTGCCAGGGCCGAGGCAGGGACCCACAGCAGAGCCACAATCAGCTTTATGTGACGCTTCATTCGAGAACGGTAGGCCCAGGTGGGGTGCACCACTGTCAGGTAGCGGGTCACGGCCAGTGCTGCCAGGGTGAAGACGGAGGCAGCCGAGCAGGCCACTCCCAGGAAACTGATGACCTTGCAGAGGAAGCTGCCGAATGGCCAGAAGCCCAGGGCGATGGCAGAGGTGTGGAAGGGCAGGCAGAGCAGGAGCAGCAGGTCAGCGGCGCTCAGAGCCAGCAGAAGGGTGTCTGTGCCATGGGGAGGTTGGCCATCTTTCCGCCTCCTACTTGAAAGGATGGTGATGACCAAGGAGTGGCCCACCAGGCCTGTCACCAGAATTAGCCCATCCAGGGTGGGCACCAAGGCCTTCATCAGTGCCTCGTCTGCCCTGGTCACTGCGCCTCGGCCACTGCAGTTTACTTGCTGCTCCTGCAGATTCTCCATGTATTCACACTTAAGGTCTATGGAATAATTACTCTTAATTGCTTGTTAATTTGAGGCATCGGGGCAACACATTCACTCAGTCTCTGGATGATGCAACCTCTTGCCTCCAGCTCATCTTTCAAGCCGCATTACTCACAACAAGCATGATCACACTCCATTAAGACAGCAAGCATTCTCTTAATGACCGAAATTAGATGAGCAGTTAAGATCACCCTGGTCAGTTGACTTTCTCATTGACCGACATCTATAATCTGTACCCTCCCTGGAAACGATATTTGAAACATGTATAGTCCAGTTCATTTGCACTTTTTTGTGTGCTGAGCTGTAAATGTAACCTGCAAAAATATACATTATGACCTGGTTAAAATAGATTTTGGATGTCCAGAGAGACTGAATTCCAACAAAGCTTCCTCTTCTGTGTTTGGCCAAAACTGTCTCTGATCTCTGACTGTCTGAATGAATAAAAAAAAAAAAAGCTGAGTGAACTGCCCACTCTTTTTTTAGGAAGAACTTTCAGGAAAAAAAGTTGTCACAAAACCTATCCTCAAAATGTCGTGCAGTTATCCAGCTTTAGTCATAAAAAAAATGGAAATATGACCTTTAGAGAGCTGTCCTTCAACACTAGATTTGGCTTGGCTGCATCAGCATGTCCACTGTAATCCAAGGAAGAGCAGTTTGGGTCAAAACTGGAGAAATGTCAGTGCAGCAGTCACTCTATGGTCATATTGATTTCTTGAAACCAGGCAACAGAGGACAAATTCATCCCAATGGTTGCTAATAGACATTCACCATTAAAAGCAGTCAATGCTACTTGATGCTAAGTGGTCACAGCGGTAGCAGGCTTCTTGTCCATTTACAAGCTCTTCAGAGGCTTGTAACCCCCAGATTCCACTAGGAACGGAACAATTAGCTTCAACCTTGAAAGAAGAAGAAAAAAATGAAGGAAAAAAGGAACAAAATGAACACGGAACAAAAGAAAACTTGATGAGTATTAGCCTTCAGTTGGATTACCATATTGCTGCCTCAAGTGTCAGGAGAGCACTATTCTGAGTGGCAATGGTCTTCTCCACAGGCTTTCCCACTGTTTGCACAGTAAGCAGGGGATGAGCTAATGTAGGCAAGGGGAGGGGAGACTGAGGTGTTTCTGATTACCTAATACTGGCTAGAACCCAGTTTGACCACCTCCTTTTAGTGTATCATCTTCCTTTAATTTTCTGTCTAAGCATTCCACCCAGCTGTGCACTTACTCTGTTATATTTTTTGTAATTGCTGATTTTTACAGCTTAGGAATAGAAAGTATTCCGTTGGCCCGCTGTCTTTTCTCATAAAACGGTTCTTTTGAATTACAGTATGAAAGACACATGCCATTTTTCGGTTGTTTTTTAACTTGGCATTTGGCCCTTAAAAGGTCTTTAGGTGCATTAAGGTTGATTATAGCTCTTCCACATTCACCTTAAACGTCTATAAAAAGGCAATCATTGACATTCGACAAAGAGCAAACAGTCACATGGAGTGTCCAGGCTTTTACTGTTGAACGATAGTGGTCATAAATGTGGTCCCTCATGTCACACAAAACAGATGGATGGAAACCTTGGAAGAGCCCATAAGGGCTGCCGCGTGTCATGTCGCTGCCTCAGATAAAAATGGGAGTTGAGAGTCCTGAAAAGGGAAGACTGACAAGGGAGTAGGGGACATCTAGTTGATTAGTAGTACTATGAGTGGGGGTTGCAGGACGAAGCAGAATGGATACTGGGAGGGACTGCTTTATCTCTGTCGTTCACGGCTGACTTCTTCACCCTGGCCTGTTTCCCTAAAGTGATTCAAGCTGCCCCAGTGGCGGTTTTCTTCCCAGAACAAGAAGTCGCCATGAATAGGAGCATCCACAGGGAGCCCTATTTGTATGCGCAGGCAGCCAGCTATGAAATGACAGGATGATACCGACTCTTTAAACTCTCTCCAAGTGCAGCTTGCATGGCACACACCCTGTTCTCAGTGTTGATCCACTTCCATTTTATTCTTTTATTTTCCACTTTCCCATCTTCCTCTGTCCCCCTCCCCTGTCCTCTTTAACCATGTCCCTCCATGTTTTATCATTCACAAACTGATTTGGCATGACAGGGAGGGTCTCAAGAGCATTTCCTTCTGCCTTTATAAAATCTCAGATATCACCATGCACACAACTTGTTAATCTTTTACACTGATTAATTATTTGTGTTGAATTCTCCCCTGAGCCCTGTCATGAAAGACATCACTAGCACCTCTGAAAAGCTATATCTTTTTTGAAGTAGAATAAATTTGTTGTTCCTAAGCTTTTTGCTTCTTACATCTTTTCCCTGAGAGGCACCAAAGAGCTGTAGTCTGTGATAGTCTGTGTTTTCTTGCGGAGACGACATGTTTACTGAGAGCAAACTTCTCCCAACTCTGCTCCACAGACGTAGGGTCAGTTGAGGGCCTGGCGTACCATCGTGGTTGGGATACGCTCTACTGGACCAGCTACACAACGTCCACCATCACCCGCCACACTGTGGACCAGAGCCGCTTAGTGGCCTATAACCGCAACACTGTGGTCACCATGTCTGGCGACGACCACCCCAGAGCTTTTGTGCTGGACGAATGTCAGGAGTGAGTCATTAATATTGCAGCTTGATGTTCTGCACTGCACCTGGGCCCTGTTCCAACAGCGTCCTTTATTTTCTTTTTTTGTGTGAACAACATTTATTTTGGATCAGTCAACCATAGCTGTTATTACACCGAGACCTTCTGGAAGCTGCTGTTCTTCCCCTCTACAAATCACAGTTCTTCTCTTTTATTTGTTTCCGATGCAGTCTCATGTTTTGGACCAACTGGAACGAGCAGGCTCCCAGCATCATGAGGGCTTCTTTGAATGGAGCCAACGTGCTTGTGATCATTGGCAGTGACATTAAAACTCCCAACGGCCTGGCCATAGACCACCGCGCCGAGAAACTCTACTTTTCTGATGCCACGCTGGACAAGATCGAACGCTGTGAATATGATGGCAGCAGCCGTTATGTGAGTCAGTCCCTTTATTTTTGTGTAGAGAATGGAGCTGACATCATTCTTGAGGTGTCAGCTTTGGTTTTACACTGCAGTTCGAAATGGTACAGAGCTGACATTTGAATTACTAAAAATGTATTTTCTTTATTTTAGGTGTTGCTGAAGAATGAGCCTGTCCATCCATTTGGCCTGGCTGTGTATGGGGACTACATCTTCTGGACTGACTGGGTGAGGAGAGCTGTGCTCAGGGCTGACAAATACACAGGAGGAGACATGAAGGTGCTGCGAGCTGACATCCCTCAGCAGCCAATGGGCATCATTGCTGTGGCCAATGACACCAACAGCTGTAAGTATCACTGGACTCGTTCTAAATCAGTCAGTTAAAGAATAATTCAGATGTTTTTATTTAATTTTTTTTTAAAGTGTGTACCAATCATGTAGCCGCTTTCCTTTATATTCTTCATGGTGGAAGAATGTTAAGGCTGACTGGACTAGTAGATTGTTGGTATCAGTTGCTATCAGCTTTGAAAAGCAGTGTCAGTAGAGGATAATGCAACTGGGAAATTAGCAACAAGGTAAAACTAACAGGGTCATTTGTGTAAAAAACACTGAATTATTGAAAGACAGGCCTGTCTGAAAAGCTTAACCTGTTTTGGACATTTATTTGTGTTATGATTCTTACAAAGATGCATATCAGTATTCGTATCAGTATTGGCCATAATACTTTACTCATACTTTATTATTAAAAGGGATGTTGCACAATTAGCAAAGTTACACCAGAGTTAGCTATGTGCTCATTTTCATATGCAGTCCCCTGGCAGAAAACACAACCAGACACATAACCCACAACTAGACAATTTACATACAAAGATCAACAATGCAGAACAGCAACAACACACAATTTTTACATGTTTACCATGCAGATTTAAAGATCAAAAAACAAGACCAGACTCATGTTAAAGGCATCTCTGAGTGAGAGCATGATTGGGTGGCTTTAAGCCAAGGTTTCAAACTTTTCTTAAGAGTGGTGAAGCCTGTAGACGCTCTCATATTAACAGGCATTAAATTCCATTTCTTGACTGATTTGATGGAAAGGGTGAAAGGTGGTTTGTCCAAAGGTGTTTTTTTCTGTATGGAGTCACAGTGTCTCCTCTCAGAGAGGTTCTAGTCCCCTTCACACTGGCTTCTTGGTACAAGTACACATTGTTTTGAAGGGGGTTGTGTGAGATCATAAATAATTTCATACATCAGACAAAAAGTCAGCCATACATATTTGATAGTAATATTACAGTAGTGATAATCTTTCAGCTTTTTGTCCATGATTTTCAGGGTTGGTTTGTAGGGGGTGTGTAGTGGCTTAATCACTCCTGCCTGTGACCAGGTAGTTACATAATATAATACACCCCATCCATCTTATGGACGGGAAGAGATTGGTATTAGCCTTTGAAAACCATATCTGTGCATCCCTGTTGTAAAAGAAATTCAGTTTGAGGGCACAAGAACGTATTTGTAGGCATTCATTCTTGCACAGGAGGAAAAACAGCTTCCACAGGTGTGAAAATTACCCAGGCTACATAATCCATCCCAGTAAACATGAAGCTTTGACATGGATTTGTCAGCTTTTGTTTTGTCAGTATTTCATTATGACAGTATTAAGTGTTTTCATATCAGTTCACACAGTGTTGCGCACTGCTTACTGTCAATCACCTGACACGCACAGGCAGGAAGGGAAGGCTCCTGAATGAAATAATCCCACAAAACATGATCCCTTACAACTTTTAATGTCACATCCTTATCTTGGTTAGCTGGAACATTTAATTTCAAGCTGTATGTTTGAAACTGATTTTTTTTTTTTTTAATGATGAAAAACAAGTATACATTAAACAGTCTAATTACATATGCAGTGCGAAATGATTCGGGGAAAATGTAAACTCTAAAACAATTTCAAATAATGCAGGCTTGTTATTGTGATAAAATGTATTTCTCATTATATAACAATGCATTTTATTACTGGACTAACTCGTGGGTAATTACACCCCTTTAGGTGAATTTTCTCCTTGCCGAACAAATAACGGAGGTTGCCAAGACCTTTGTCTGCCCACGTCAGATGGACGGGTCAACTGCAGTTGCCGTGGAGACAGACGACTTCTGGAGGACAATACCTGTTCCGGTGAGGGTTAGCTTAGTTATATAATAATAGTTATATAATAATAATCCAATGTAGAATAAAACTTGCTGTAGAATGTTTGTCACTAATTTTAAACCTTTCTGCCCTTCCAGCTCTGAACATGTCATGTGGAAGTGTGGATGACTTTGAGTGTGGCAACGGTGACTGTATCAACTACAGCCTGACCTGTGATGGCATGGCTCACTGCAAGGACAAGTCTGATGAGAAGCAGTCCTACTGTGGTGAGTTTCCCCACTGGGATATTAGTTGTTGGTATATAGAGTTCCCATAGCTCATCACTTACAATGAGTACTTTAATTACTAGATCACCATCATTATGCATAATAACAAGCATAATGATGCAAAAGCTAGAGCCATAGTGCCTCAGCAATATTCATCTGTAATCATGAACCATGAGTAGCCATACAAGTGATGGATCCTTGGAAAATAAATTCAAATATTAAGAGTTGAGGAGAGAGGTAGAGGGGATATTTTATCAGTTTGGATGAGAAAATGCAACTAATGAGTCTGGTTTAGAAAATGCAGTCCTGAATTATTTGATTTAGGCCATATTTCAAGTAAGCAAAATGGCTCTGTGCACTTCTGACCCTCTTATCGTTGCTGCTCTTCCACAGCCAATCGCCTGTGTAAGAAAGGCTACAGACGCTGCATTAATGGCCGCTGTATCGGTCACCAGTTCTGGTGTGACGGCACGGACGACTGTGGCGACCACTCGGATGAACTACCCTGCAATAGTAAGAATATATCCATGTCCCAGTCGCAATTGATTAAAAAAGCATTGATCAGCTAGGTTCCTGACAGGTGCAAAAAAGAGGAACCATGCCACTTCCTTCCTCGAGTCTCATCACTGCCTTCCTTTCAGCTATAAAATTAACTTAAAGTCTTCCTGGTTGGTAATACAGATTTGCATAATCTTGCACAAAAATACATTATGAACTTTTCTGACCTTGCAACATTGCTACAGCATGTTCATCAGGTTTTCTCATCAGGTTTCTTGGGCATTTTGTGGTCTAGGCTTAAGCTTTTGCAATTGCAGCCCCCTAGAGTGTTAAACAACCTTCCCAGAAGTTTTAGATTAGCACAATCCATTGCCATTTGTAAAAACAAATCGAGGACAGTTTTCTTCATGGACTTTCAGTGTGATTTGTTTAATTTACTTTTTTTCTGTGTACATGGTCTCTGTCTTTTTTGTGGTCTGTTGTTCTGCTGTTTTATTATTTAGCCAGATGAAGTGTTTACTAAAGATGCTATATAAATAAAGTTGACTTGGCAAGGATTAGGTTTTGCATATGACTAAATGTAGATGTGATTTCCCCCTTGCATAAATTTAAAAAATCTGTGTTTCCTGCAGTGACCTTATGTAAACCAGGAGAGTTCCAGTGCAAAGATGGAAGCTGCATCTCCAACTATAGCCGCTGTGACCAGGTGGTCAACTGTGAGGACGCTAGTGATGAAATGAACTGTCGTAAGTGATCTACTGCAGCTTCAGCCACTAGACACCTGAAAACTATAAATGAATATGCAGGTATAGAAGAAAGAAGAAAGTTCGCTCGTGCAAGCCATGTGCTCACAACTGCATGGGTTCAAATCTAAGCTCATATTACATTTACTTTTCCCTTTTTTCTGTTTCGGCTTCTCAGTTTGGGTAGTAAATGGAGGACAAGGCGGACTCTCCACTTGAAAAGAGTGACAGTAACGTGGGAAAATATATTTTGTTCAGTTTTTTCAAAGCTTTTACCATTATTCTCCATCACAGAACCCACTGATTGCTCCCGTTTCTTCCGTCTGGGAGTGAAAGGAGCTTCCTTCCAGAGCTGTGAGAAAACCACCCTCTGCTACCTGCCCTCCTGGGTGTGTGACGGCAACAACGACTGTGGAGACTTCTCAGATGAAAGGAACTGCCCAGGTTAAATGACACTTTGTTTCATTTAACATGCCCTGTCCTCCAATCTTCCTACTCTCTTTAATTCCAAAAAGGTCCTACATTGTGTTTTTCTGTTGTCTTGCAGATAAAAGGAAACTTAAGTGTCCAGTCAACTTCTTCGCCTGCCCCAGTGGCCGCTGCATCCCTATGAGCTGGACATGTGATAAGGAGAATGACTGTGAGAACGGAGCTGACGAGACACACTGCGGTCAGTCTGCTGTACAGATGTTTGCTGAATAAACAAAGCATACCTTTGTGCTTTTAAAGACCCAAGTATAGCTGTTTTTCTTTGCGTTTTTCCGCTTGGTGTGCATGGAAAGGCATGGGTTTTTGTCGCTGGATGAATGGAACCATTCTTTCATCATTTTGAGCTTTGCGTTTATTCACTTTGCAGACAAGTTTTGTACATCCACCCAGTTTGAATGTGGGAACCACCGCTGCATCTCCAGCCACTGGGTGTGTGACGGCTCTGATGACTGCGGCGACGGCTCTGATGAGGACCAGAAGTGCAGTGAGTGGAAATCCCCTCCCTGCGCACGTTATTCCACTCTGTTCACGTCACTCACCTTGGCAACTGCCAGCCACTGTATAACCACTTCCTTTCACACACAGAGGAGTATATGAGACCTCATGATGTAAGCTCGTTATGTAACTCTCCCATATGTTGTCGCAGAATCCAAGACCTGCAGTCCCGAGGCATTCCAGTGTCCAGGCTCCCATATGTGTGTACCTCAACGCTGGAAGTGCGATGGGGACAAGGACTGTCCTGATGGAGCAGATGAGAGTGTCAAGGCCGGCTGCAGTAAGTAGGGCGGTTATAAAATCGCCCGAAAGAAAATCTAAATTAAAAGGCCAGATGCCGCCACTCATTGTCTCATGACCATTAACCCAAGTGCGCTCTCTGTCTTTTGCAGTGTACACCAACAGCACTTGCGATGACGAGAACGAGTTTATGTGCCAGAACCGACAGTGTATCCCCAAGCACTTTGTGTGCGATCATGACATCGACTGCTCCGATGGCTCAGATGAATCCCCAGAATGCGGTAAGTGGGGAAAAATGAGTAGGCGGCTAAAAAGCTGAGAGGAAATAATGGGTTGAGATTGAACGTTATTTGTGATTGTTTGAGTAGTTGTCCTTGCAATAGAGCATGAATGTGAGGATTAATATAGTGATGCAATCTGTCCTTACGGTGCAGAATACCCAACATGTGGTCCAGATGAGTTCCGCTGTGCCAACGGCCGCTGCCTCAACCAGAAGAGCTGGGAGTGTGACGGAGAGTTCGACTGTCAAGATCGCTCCGACGAAGCCCCCAAGAACCCCCGCTGCACTGACTCAGGTAGGGACTGTAATCACTGCACCACCTTTTATGACTCTTTATTGCCTCATTCTGTCTAATAAATCAAGCTTGAATGATGTAAAAACTTCCGTTTAAAAGGTGATATACATATCCTCTGCTTAAGCAACATGTATATAACTTCCCATATTCCTGTAATTTCAGAGAGGAAGTGCAATGAATCAGCTTTTATGTGTCGCAACGGAAAGTGTCTGAACGAGACGCTGCTGTGTGACCGCAACGATGACTGTGGCGACGGCTCTGATGAGCTCAACTGCTTCATCAACGAGTGTCTGAACAGTAAGCTGAGTGGGTGTTCACAGCTCTGTGATGACCTCAAGATTGGCTTCAAGGTAAGCTGTCTATACGGTTGTGTCTGAGCTACGTGATGATTTCTGCAGTTTGTTCACAAGTTTTCAATGGTCATATTAAAGAAACGGCAGTTATTTCCAACCTGAGGTCCAAAACTCCCTTCAGAAATCATGTGAAAGAGTTTAGACAAGTACCGGGAACTCAGGAATAAGTGACTTCACATTTTCTTGAGCATTTAAAGCAATTTGTTCCTGAATGTACTTACTTTAATGACCCTAAATGATACAGTCAGCATGGCCTCAGCAACAATGATGGAAAGTGGGTGGGGCGAATTTTATCAATGGTGAGTTAAGGAGGCCCCAAAGTAAAAAAGATTTGGAATCTGGTAGAAGGCATTTGGTTACATAAGACAGAGACATGTTTTTGGCTCGCTTTCGTGAAAGTATGAAGACAGTCTTAGAACAGCCTGAACTCCCTGTGAACTCTCATGACTGCTGTTACGACTGTGCTTAAGGCTTCATTTGAAAATTAAAAGGGACATTTTAAATCATTTTGGATGAAATGATCCAGATTTGTGAAGGTGGGGGTGTTGAGATTTCTAGAAATTAAGTGAAAACAGTCTTTGCAGCTGTACATAACTTTCCCATTGAAGACTTTTCCCCCCTTTATATTCCTTTCGTAGATCTAATGTTTAGTTTGTGCTGTGAGTTACTACATAATTGTGGAGGTAGAGGTTTGATGTGTATGAGTGTCTTTTTCAACACCACTGTGCTCATGGGAAATGAGCACAGTGGTGCACAGTAGTTAAGATTATTTGAGCTCCAAGGAGATTAAGATTTTTGATGACTGAGAACTTTTACCATATCCTGTGATAAGATGTTGTGCATGGCACTTGGTTTTATACACTTAACACTCATATAGGAAGTCAGTTACTTACTGTTAGTGATGTCACTTATTCTGCCTTAATAAAATTTTTTATTGGCTATTCATAAAGCCTATATTTCCAATTCAATTGATTTCATACCTGTGTTGATAAATCGGAAGTTTGCATCTATTACACTTGGCAATTGGGCAGGAATGGGGCTTGTGTGGGATTTTAGAGAAAAAACAAATCTGGCAGATTGGCTGACTGAATGGTTTTGCGACAAGAGGTGGCAGGCCCTTGTAAATGGGTGTCTAGCATAGAACTCATAGGTGGCAGATCTTGGTCCACCAAGCACCGACTCAAATAAGAAGAGGCTGTGTGTTTTGACATGCCTTCTGTGCTCTTGGCCCCTCCAGTGCAAGTGTCATCCTGGTTTCCAGCTGAAGCGGGATGGGAAGACGTGTGTGGACATAGACGAGTGCACAACCACCTACCCCTGCACTCAGCGCTGCATCAACACACATGGCAGCTTCCACTGTCTCTGTGTAGATGGCTTTGAGCTCAGCCCCAATGACCCCACCATCTGCAAGTCCACATCAGGTAAGCCACATGTGTGTGTGTGTGTATGTGTGTGTATGTGTGTGTGTGTGTGTGTATGCATATGTGTGCTTTGCTCAACTGTTTCGAAATGAATCATGACTTTTTATCTATTTGTACAGAGGAGGAGCCCTATCTGATCTTTGCTAACCGTTACTACTTGAGAAAACTCAACCTGGATGGTTCCAACTATACTCTTATCAAACAGGCAAGAAACATTTGTATTCAGTTTCTCCAAATGACATATCAACCTGGTTTTTATTTATAGCTGTCCATAAACCTGCTCCTAATGCATCTGTCAATCTTCCAGGGTCTGAATAATGCAGTGGCCCTGGATTTCCACTATGCAGAGCAAATGATCTACTGGACAGATGTGACCACTCAGGGCAGCATGATCCGCCGCATGCACATGAATGGCAGCAATGTAGAGGTCAGTGGAGAAATCAAATATCCTTATTTCCAATGGGATAATTTGCCTCTATATATACTATAGAACACAGGGCAGGTAGAACAGCTGACACATTTATGACAGTTTGTTCGTATGGAAAAGTATTCAGTCTTGTCTAGGGAAGTTGTCAAACCCTACGGCACACTGGTTAGATAGTCCTCCAATAAGAAAGTCTCTGATTGGATATTTTATCTATATCTGACTCTGGCAGGTGTTGCACCGGACGTCTCTGAGTAATCCAGATGGCCTGGCGGTGGACTGGGTGGGTGGGAACCTGTACTGGTGTGACAAAGGCCGGGACACCATCGAGGTTTCGAAGCTCAATGGGGCATACCGGACTGTCCTGGTCAACAGTGGTTTGAGGGAACCACGTGCTGTGGCTGTAGACGTACGATATGGGTGAGGAACACAGGACGCAGCTCATATTAGCTCACACAGGCCATCATGCTGCAGTTTCTTGGTGGTTTTGGTATTTAATAGTAGTTCTTCACCTGTGTTTTGAATCTAAGTGTAGGTTTCATTGCGATCTATACTGTAATGGCAATGGTTTTTCTCTCCTGATGGTTAGGTACCTGTACTGGTCTGACTGGGGTGACAACCCCCACATAGGGAGAATCGGGATGGACGCCACCAACAGGAGTGTCATCATTGAGGACAAGATTACCTGGCCCAACGGCCTAACCCTGGACTTCATCAATGACCGCATATACTGGGCTGATGCCAGAGAGGACTACATTGAGTTCGCTAGCCTGGACGGCTCCAACAGACACACAGGTAACAGCACCTGGGCGTGTAGACACACACACAAATACAGAAACATGGTTTTCTTCCTGCTTGTACACACGTGAACAATTTGGCTGGAGGATCACTGTTTCCTGACTGACATTGAGCAGTACAAGTAGTGCTCTCAGGCAGCAACAAAGTTTTGACCAAGAAAAATAATGTATGTATTTCTAAAATTAAATATATTCTTGCAGTGTTTACTGCTATAGAGTTACATTGTTTTGATGAGGCAACATGGCTAGCAAGTGTAAAATAGGTAGCACCAAAATCACAATAACATGAAAAATGACTTTTCGCCTTAGTTAATTTTCTGTCATTATGTTCACCCATCTAACAATGCAAGCCAGTTACATATCCACCAAAACTGACAAAAAATTATTTTCTAGTATTTTAATAAATAAAACCATCACAGATTTTTAAATCCTTCTTTCACCTTTTCCTTCATGCAAAACTGCCTTTCTCTCCCTAATAGGTACAGCTAAACTTTTGGTATACATCATTGGCTTCTTTTGATCAGACCTTTTCCATGTTTTGTCCTGCTCCGACATTCTGTTTCAACTAGTAATACATCAGTTACAGAAGCAAAATGCTCTCAAATTGCCACTTCATTGTGACTTTAATCAAAAATAAATAGATTTGTTCTCCAAGCATCATTTTTGGGACTTTTATACCTGTATACTTTCAAATAAAAGTTGAGGAGAACTGCGACACTTTAAGTAGCTAGAATAAAACTCTTGTTTTTCTTGTTTCCAGGCAGAACTATTGTTCATGAAAGGAAATCTCATTAGTTAGGAAACAAGGAAGTGCAGACATCTGGTCTGTGTTTGTAATGGGATACTGCTCCCACTCTACGCACTACATGCATCGCGGTTAGTGTGGTACTATACCATTTTGAGTGTAACCCTGACGGCCACAAAAAGTTCAGCTGCGGCCAGCTTTTCTTGGTTGACAAGCTTGTTGACTGTCCACACATCAGCCAATTTTCTATGGTGACTCAACAGTATAGAAAATGAATGGACTTCCATAGAGTTGTCAATCGTGTCACTCACAGCATGGAGGCATGGAAGAGGAGAGTGTCATTCATAAAACAGTCATGCAAACATGCATGCACTCACATACTGGTATGGGAGCCACCAAGCAGGTCAGATGTTTGTTGGGGAGAGTCTGGTGGTCCGGGTCCAGTGGGACAGACAGCCTGAATAGGGGAGATTGTTCTGACCACCGAGGGCTCTAGCATGCATGACGTCTGAATAGCACTCCCTTGTTTAGCACACTCTCTACAATAGTTGATATTGTCAAGCAACCAGGCGTGCAGAAGAATGCAAGAGTGCAGAGGATGTCTCTATTGAAATTCCTCACATTTGCTAGACTCTGTTAAACACATGAGCGCGCCTTGCACAAAGCATCCCCAGAGGATTTCTGCTCCCGACAGCTATGGCATCAAGTCAGTTCCTCAGCGGAGTTGGGATCAAGAATTTACATAGTGTAAAATTTTGTGTGTGGGTGTATGGGATAGTATACAATTTACAAAAAAAAATTCTTGTGAGAGAGAATTGTGCTGTGAATGACGCACAAGTTTTGGGCGTATAAAATACTTAAAGTGTTCCCACCAGAAAATTATGGAACTGCTGGAAGCATGTTGGAGTGAGTGCCATGCTTTTAGCAGCTTGAATGAAATTTTCACCTGGAATTCGGTGGGAAAATAACTGTAGAATATGTAATAAAGTACAAACTTAGCCCTTGGTAGTGTGCAACAAAGAAGACCTGGTTGTGATGTTGTGAGCTGACTGATCAAGCACATCACAGACAGTCTTGTGTTAGCTTTTCAGGGTTAGCCCACCTGTAGTTATTCACCCATCCCCCAACTCACACTCAAACATCAGCGTGGACCCATGTGTGTTTGCGGAGTGAGACTTGGCCTGTTTGGATTCAGATAAGAGTCGATCAAAGGGCGCTTCATGCTAATCTGCCCAATATCTCCGTTTAATCTAGCGTTGTAAAACTGCTATCACATGATGAGCAGAGGGAAGAACACATATTAATTATTTAAAGTACATCACAGGTTATTATCAGCGCTGACCCACGGTCACCTAATGGTATCAATAATATTTTGTGTGTCTATGTATATGACTGTATGTGTATCCATGCATGTGAGAGTTACTGGATTACCGTGTTTTACAGCAGAATAAAACTAATGGTGTGTTTCCATAACAGCATGTTCCAGCCCCAAACACAGAGCAAACACATGAAATGACAAGTATATGGGAGCGGAAACATCGCAATTAGAGTGTAAACCCTAATGAACCATGGCACTTGTTACGTAACACATAGATACAATAGAGTCATTGTAGCTGTGCACTCCACCCTACTTCTGTTCTACATTAATATTGCAAGATTTCTCAAAATATTTATCTTGGAGGTAGCCTGCAGCAACAAGAGCAGCAAGCATGCAGAGAGTCTGAATACTAAAATTGCCTCATTATGAGTTAGTATCAGGGTTCGCACAGGTCATGGAATTTCTGGGATATCATGGAAGTTTGAGATGGTTTGGGAATTTGATAATTTCTCTGGTAAACTCAGGAATATCAAGGAACTTTGCCAGTGGGTCACTTTTGGGAATATGCCACAATTTATTTGCTGTCTGTTTCACGCATCACATTAGATAGTGATTTTCATTATATGGCCACTTCTCCACCGCAAGTCCAACCATACTGGAAACCAGACTGTTAACCACATAAGAGCATTTCTGACTTTAAAAACTGCAGAAAAAATGTTCCAGTGAGTTATGGAAATTCACTATGTAGTATGATTGAAGGGCCATCATTGACTATTTATTTGATTATTTTTGTCCACAGTTCTTAGCCAGGACATCCCCCATATCTTTGCCATGACTCTGTTTGAGGAGTTCATCTACTGGACCGACTGGGAGACCAAGTCCATCAACAGAGCTCATAAGACCCTGGGCACCAACAAGACCACCCTGATCAGCACCCTGCATCGGCCCATGGATGTCCACATTTACCATCCCTACCGCCAGCCTGAGGGTAAGAGATTCACTGCTGTATGAAACATCTTCATCCACTTGTATCTACAAGTACAACAAAACTACATACCCACACATCTGGTGTATAGAAAACACGTTTTATCTTTATCAGGGCTTAAACGGTTTAAGGGAAAACACGCACACCAAGCACAAAATATCATAAAACTTCCAAGGCATATCTTTCTTACTCTTGTGCTTCAAACATATCAGTGCAGTCAGAAGTTTAAACATCCCCCTCTTTCCCTCCTTCTCTTCTTTCCAGTGCTCAACCACCCCTGCCAGACAAACAACGGGGGTTGCAGCAACCTCTGCCTGCTCTCTCCTGGAGGGGGCTACAAGTGCGCTTGTCCCACCAACTTCTACCTGGCCAATGATCAGCGCACCTGCATGTCCAACTGTACTGCCAGCCAGGTAAGGAGGCTGTCTAAACATCGTTGGACAGTAGTGAATATGGCTGAATAAGCAGAGTGACTTTTCGTGTTCTGTCTTGGTGTTTGAAGTGTTTGCATCTGGTTTATGTCCTATCATAACTCTGATTTATCTCCTTCTCCAATCCCAGTTTGTGTGCAAAAATGACAAGTGCATCCCCTTCTGGTGGAAATGCGACACGGAGGATGATTGTGGCGACCGGTCGGACGAGCCTGAAGATTGCCGTAAGTGCTTGAGAATGAGGAAGGGGACGGAAATTTGGCAAGGATAGGGGGGTCAAATTCCCACAACATGGTAAATGCATGTGATTAGATTTGATTCTAATTCAGCGAGAGAGGGATAATTCTGCAGGGAGGAGGTGAAGTGCATGAGGGGTTAACACACGGTGGTCTGAGGTAGGCATGATCTTGATCGACTGTGACGGTTACTTTTCTGACAGCCGAGTTCAAGTGCAGGCCAGGTCAGTTCCAGTGCGGAACGGGCATTTGCACAAACCCTGCTTACATCTGTGACGGAGACAACGACTGCCAGGACAACTCGGACGAGGCCAACTGCGGTACATCTCTCTTACTAATTTTTCTGTTCATCTGTTATTTATTCATTTATTTAATTCCTATTTGCCCATCTGGTTTGTCATTTTCTTTCTTCTTTCTTATTTTTATTTCCTCCCTTTTTATTTGATCACTTTCCTTCCATCTGCTACATCTTCATGTTAGGTCAATTTTTTCTTCTATTCCACCTTCAACATTTTAATATTCACTACTAATAAGTACCATATCTGCTGCTTGTCTGTAATTGCACTGCAGATATCCATGTTTGCCTGCCCAGCCAGTTCAAATGCTCCCACCCCAGCCGCTGCATCCCAGGCATCTTCCGCTGTAACGGGCAAGACAACTGTGGAGAAGGGGAGGATGAGAAGGACTGCCGTGAGTTGATGCCCTTTTCTCTTTTCTCTGCCCCTTTTTTTTTTGCTCTCTTGCCATCAAATACTAGGTTATTTCTGATATGCGTATGTTTCAGCTTGGTATTTCTCTGCTAACAGTAGCTCTTTTTATTTGCTCTCATTTACTATAGCCGAGGTCACATGTGCCCCCACCCAGTTCCAGTGTGCCATCACCAAGCGCTGCATCCCTCGCGTCTGGGTGTGTGACCGCGACAATGACTGTGTGGACGGATCTGACGAGCCAGCCAACTGCAGTAAGGCTTCCCATTCTATCTTTGCATTCCCTTTATTTGGCTTAGTGTTGTCCCGATACGCTCTCACTACACCCTCCCAATGTTCCCCTCTCCAGCCCAGATGACGTGTGGCGTGGATGAGTTCCGCTGCAAAGACTCCGGACGCTGCATCCCGGCTCGCTGGAAGTGTGATGGCGAAGATGACTGTGGCGATTCGTCAGATGAGCCCAAAGAAGAGTGTGGTGAGCATCCTGTTTCTTAAAAAAACAAAAAACAACTTCATGGACTGTGCACTGAGGGCACACAAAGGTTTTTGTGGCATTGATATTTAGTGTCTGCTAAATGGCAAATTGTAAAATGTAATGCCCATCACATGAGTATACATGTGCATTTATTTACGATGTTGTCATTTGTTATTGAATGAATCTTTTCTGTGTTTCGTGCAGCTGAGAGGACGTGTGAGCCCTACCAATTCAGATGTAAGAACAACCGCTGTGTGCCGGGCCGCTGGCAGTGTGACTATGACAACGACTGTGGGGACAACTCAGATGAAGACAAGTGCGGTAAGTGTCACTTCCAGCCCTGTGATGACATCTTCATGCGGTACACGATCGTAACATCTCTTATCGCATCTTGTAACTGCAGTCATGCTCACGCCTTGTCCATTGATGATGCACTTGTCCATTGTGCACAGGTTACTTGCTGCCCTGATACTCGATTGACTATTGTTCTGTTCACCAAACACATTTCCATTCACTGTCATTTCTAATGCATCTCACCTCATTTGTTATTTGTTTCATTTCATACTGTCCTGTTGGCATGAGCCAGAGGTAGGTCACTCCACCTTCATATGCAAAACCCCCTCATGTTCAGTATGTCACCTCTCTGCTGTGCCTTCTGTTGCATCCTGTCTCCATTTCAGCCATTGCCTGCACACGTCCCTGTGCACCAGTTATCTCCACCAAACTGTTAGAGGGTGCAAGCAGAGCTCCACGTGGTTTCATTTTGTATCAGGATTGTAGTGTTCTACTTTTGCCACTAGATGCCACTGCACAACTTTTTAAAATACTGCATAGT
>OMKZ01014659.1:18721-28964 GCA_900302535.1 Neoniphon sammara
AGTATTTTATCTGAGATTTTTTTTTTTTTTTTATTTCCAGCTAATCTTTATTATTGCCACAAATAATACATATATAAACACAGATAATGTATGTGCACTAAAATCCCATTAGATTTGTATGGAGCCCCTCTTGCACCTCATTTGACCTCCTGTATTGTCTATAATCTACCGCATGCTTGTTCCAACCCCTGTGGCAAGTGTTGTGGCAATTAATATCCATAATAGCTTGCTCTTGGGAGTAAGTACCAGTATTGTCCTTGCCATGAACCATGTTTTTTTTTTTTTCTTTCAGTGCCGCGGCAGTGCTCAGAAAGTGAGTTTGCCTGCACCAATGGCCGCTGTATTGCCGGGAGGTGGAAGTGTGATGGAGACCATGACTGTGCCGATGGATCTGATGAGGTGCAGAAACACACACCCAAGTTTGATTTCAGTGATATTTGATGGGAATGTAGTTTTGTGGTATTATCAGTTGTTGTTTATTAGTATGAAAGCTGATCCTTGGTTGACCCCTGGCTGTCTTTTCCTCAGCATGGCTGCGATCTCAAGTGTGACAATGACCAGTTCCAGTGTAAGAACGGACACTGCATCCCCATCCGCTGGCGGTGTGACGCTGACGCCGACTGCATGGATGGAAGTGATGAGGAGAAGTGTGGCAGCTCTGGTGAGTGTGTGTGTGTTATCAACTAATTTTTGTATATGCTGTTGTGATTTTTATTGCAATTTTGCTGCATCTCTAATTGAGTGTTTTCATTGTTAACCTTGTCTGACAAATAAATTTCCCTTATGGAACAATAAAGTTTGAATTGTATCGAGACAAAATTACCACACAGTGGGTTAGGTAAACCAAATCCACTAAGTGCCACTGAAAAAAGTTGTATTAGGTTTTACACAAACACACAGTTGTAGTGACAGTTCCCTCCCTGTGTTTCTCAGCTGGACGTCACTGCCCTCTGGATGAGTTCCAGTGTAACAACACCTTGTGCAAACCCCTTGCCTGGAAGTGTGATGGGGAGGACGACTGCGGGGACAACTCTGACGAGAATCCCGAGGAGTGCAGTGAGTGCACACATCAATCGCTTCCTGTCATTATTTTTCTTTGAGCACAAAACTCCTCCTGAACTATTCTCTGACCTCTCCTGAACTGTTTTCTTCCTCTTTTGTCTTTCTTCTGCTCGCAGGGAAGTTCCAGTGCCCACCCACCAGGGCTTTCCGATGCCAAAATGACCGTGTGTGTCTGCAAGTGTCCAAGAGATGTGACGGCATCAACAACTGTGGCGACAACTCGGATGAACTCAACTGCCGTAAGATATGGGGCTTTTCAAATTGCTATGATTTTCACCATTTTTCTAACTTTCATAAATGGAATTTCTGACCTGTATGTGTATTTAATGGTGTGTCTGCAGAAGCTCCTCCAGCTGTGCCCACCTGTGAGAAGGATGAGTTCCTGTGTGCTAACGGCAGGTGCATTAGCTCCACCCTGCGCTGTAACTTCTTCAACGACTGTGAGGACTACGGCTCCGATGAAATCGGCTGCAAGACAGGTACCTGAACTGTCACAGCTAATCCCTGCATCACAGTACATTACAAATCTCTTGAGTCCTTATCATTTCTTTCTGTTTCAGCTGTGTTAAAAGTGTTTCCTTACTTTCTTTTTTGTATATCCATGTTTAGACACCAAGCTCAACGACTGTCGGAGTAACAGGACTCAGTGTGGCGATGGAGATGAGGCCCACTGTGTCACCAACGGCACTGACTCCTTCTGCTCCTGCAAACCAGGCTTCCAGAAGACAGGACACCACACCTGTGGAGGTACACACCCACAAAAATGCTAAACACGACACGTTATCATTTTCTTCATGCTGTACAAAACGGCTTTTCTCACAGTTAAAACAGCTATAACATGGAAGTTTTACATATAAATGAATGTTTGTTACATTCAGACTCATATTGAATTATCACACACATTGCAAAGCTTGTGTCTGTGGTGTCATTCCTGTGATGGTACACAGTTGACCTTTAGTGACACGTTTTCAAAATTTTCATTGGAATTGTATATATTATTTTTATACAATTACAAAGAAATTATAGCATAGCTTATTAACTCATCTAATGATTCCTTGACTCCTTGATTCCTTGGTGATTCCTGTTTTTTGTCACAACTTGAAGATTAACATAAATTCAGAGCAACTCTGAAGTGTACTCTTCAAGCAGCATTTAATTTACTGCCATAAGAGGGAGACAAAAAAAGCCACACTGCAGGTTTAAAACTGCAGAGGACTTTGTGCTCTTGACTCAGGTCTTAGTAGAAAGGAGGCTAGCTGTGTAGGACCAGTTAACATGGACAAGAAACATGAAAAAAGACTTGGAGACATGATCTTCATCAGTATCAGTTGTTTTATATTTTTCTGTCTGGGGTGTTTTCTCACTTGTTTCGTGCTTTCTCAGATAAAAATGAGTGTCAGCAGTTTGGAGTGTGTTCCCATGTCTGCAACAACACAAAAGGCTCCTACAAATGCAGCTGCCACAAGTATTTCACCAGGATCAATGATACCTGCAAGGCTGACAGTAAGAACCATAACTGTATTTGTCTTACATACATTACTGTACTGTTTATTCTCTCATTATGAGCATTGACTTTCAAAGCCTTTCCTCCTCACCCTCTATTTCCGTCTTCCCTTCAGACATGAACAGCAGCCGGCAGATTCTCTACATAGCCGATGACAATGAGATTCGCAGCCTGGACCCTGGCATGCCCAATTGGCGCTACGAGCAGACCTTCCAGGGTGACGCCAGCGTGCGAATAGATGCGATGGACCTGCACATAAAGAGCAACCGCATCTTCTGGACCAACTGGCACACGGGGCGCATCTCCTCCTACGAGCTTCCAGGGCCGTCCTCGGGCCCGTCCTCCAACTCCCACCGCAACCGACGGCAGAGCGAGGGCAGGGTCACCAACCTGCAGGTGAGAACACAAACACACGAGGGGGGGCTGCATCCAGACAGGTGCGGGGATGCTTTTCTGCTTGAAATTAGGTGGTGAGCCTTGTGTTTTGTCTTTCTAGCAGCATCCCTACATCCATACACATCCGAACACAGATAATCACACAAATACTAACCTCCTTTTCCTCTCATGTCCAGATTCAAGAGCTGAAGATGCCTCGTGGTATAGCAGTGGACTGGGTGGCTGGTAACTTGTACTGGACTGACTCTGGTCGAGATGTAATCGAAGTGGCTCAGATGTCGGGCCAGAACTGCAAGACTCTCATCTCTGGCATGATAGACGAACCTTATGCTATCGTAGTGGATCCACAGAGAGGGTAAGAGAGAGGACAGTAACATAAAATACTGTGCTGCCATGATGCATATTTCCGTTGTCACATGTTTTGTGAGTGTAGGTCTCAAAAATATGTTTCCTTTCAGCACTATGTACTGGGCAGACTGGGGGAACCACCCTAAAATTGAGACTGCTGCTATGGATGGGACTCTGAGACAGACTCTGGTCCACGAGAACATCCAGTGGCCCACAGGTCAGTATGGCATTAGCATTGCAGATATTCTGTTAAAAAAATTTAAATTTATTCAGAGGAAGTCAGGCAAGCCAATTCCATTCTGTCTGCAGGTTTGGCAGTGGACTACTTCAATGAGCGTCTGTACTGGGCAGATGCTAAACTCTCAGTCATCGGTAGTGTTCGTCTGGACGGCTCTGACCCTGTTATCGCTGTCTCCGGCATCAAAAACAGTTGAGTCTCCTCCGCACTTGTCTCTTGGATCTGTGTCAAAAAAATGTAAATGTTGGCAAAGCCGAGGTGGAACAGAGATGTTAACACTTTCCCTGTGTTTATTCTCACTCTTCTTCTATCCCAGACCTTCTCCATCCGTTCAGCATAGACATCTTTGAGGACTACATATATGGGGTCACGTATATCAATAACTTCGTCTTCCGGGTCAACAAGTTTGGCAAAGGCCCCATGGAGAATCTCACCACAGGCATCAATCACGCTACAGACATAGTGCTCTTCCATCGCTACAAGCAGCCGGAGAGTGAGTAAAAATATCAGATAACATGCTTTTTCTCAAGTAGACACAATTCTACTATAGACTGTTGTATAGTTTTTTAGCTGCAAAAAAATTAGAGATGCACAGGATTCTGATGTAAAGAAATATACATACATACATCATATGCCAAAGGGAAAAAATGGTGTTTTACGATGCTGTGGGTTTTGTAGAATTTTTAAATATGGCATGTAGTTTTTTCTAATTGGATGTCTTGTCTCTCTTTACGCCAGTGACCAACCCATGTGACAGGAAGAAGTGTGAGTGGCTGTGTCTGCTCAGCCCCAGTGGGCCGGTGTGTACCTGCCCCAACAACTACGTGGCTGACAACGGGACGTGTGTGGAGAGACCCGTTCCCACACAGTCACCATTCTGTAAGTATGGAAGCACAAACACACAGACCAGGTGCACAGTGCTCACTTGTACCTGTGCTTTTGTGTGTCTGTGAATCCGTGTATATAGACTTATTTTGAATAGTTGACCAATTCAGCCACTTAACATGCCAATCACAGAAACTTACTGTCTTTCAAATACTGAGTTTCAAATCAGACTCATAAGTTGGATTCATTAAACTTTAAGAAGTCTTTCATAAATACTGTTTCAATACGCACAAAAAGGCAGCAGAAAATTGCTTCCCAACAAGTCAGATTATATAAAATAGAAAAAGTGGGAAACCATATAGTGCACAAAACAATTCATTTTAGTTGCTATCAATATTGCTATCTTGAAATATAAAAACCACTGCGCTCACACAAATGGTGCATTATCCAGTCTGTTCTGTATCAGTGTATCAATAGTGCCATCAAATACAAGCACTTCAAAGCAAAAACTGGGCTGCGATAAACCTTAAAAAGTATTTATCAATACTATTTGACCAGACCAGATATACATACATATTGAGTCTATTAAAAACTTTTTTGCTTGCCTGCCAATGACTGTTAAACTAAAAAAATGCACCTGCCAAGAATAAATTAGGCTGGCCAAAATAATTAATGCACATTTGTCTTTAGAAATAGAGTTAGCCTGGCCGGCTGCCAATTTAGAGCCAGTTTTATATAGATCCATTGTTTTGTTTTAATTTGATTTGCTCAGTCAGAGAGAGGGTTAAGTAGCCAACAGGGACAAAGTTTGAGAGTAGACAAAAGCTGTATAACTGTAAACTGTATATAACCAAGACATTCCAATGTTATTGTCTTAAAAAGTTACTGGCCAGGGTGGCAGCAGAGCCTAATTGAGTTATCAGGCAAAGACAAATTTTACTGACATTTGGCTCTTGGCACTTGTTTTCAAACCCTACATACAAATGTTTTTTGTTTGTTCATATTCAACATGGTAACCCAACACCCCACCCTCACCCTATTTTTCCCAGCCCCCCCCTCGGGCCCGTGTACTATTCAGTGTCTGAATGGTGGAAGCTGCTTCCTCAACGCCCGTCAGCTGGCCAAGTGTCGCTGCCAGCCCAGCTACAGCGGAGAGAGGTGTGAGATCAACCACTGCAGGGACTTCTGCAAAAACGGAGGCACCTGCACCGCCTCCCACACAGGTAACGGATCCTGCAGTACCACATAGCAGTGATCTATTCATTGATCATAGACTCAATATGTTGTCAACACCCAGCCTGCTCACAAAGTTCCAAACACCTTTACTTACATGGCAAGTAAGAAATTATTTACCTTCAATCCACCTGTAGTTATTATGGGTATGTCTGTGCTGCATTCACTTTCATGTTTACCTGAGATTTCTTAAACCCACAGCCGAGTCTGATCTGTCTTTCAGGTGCTCCAACCTGTCGATGCCTGCAGGGTTTCACAGGGCCCAACTGTAACCGTCACACATGTCAGGACTACTGCCAGAACGGAGGCAACTGCTCGGTCAACACTGGCAACCAGCCGACCTGTAGCTGCCCACCAGACTACCTGGGAGACCAGTGCCAGTACAGTAAGTGGCTCCATCAGTATCAGTTGTTTCAGGCTCACAGCAGGACTGGCAATCCAGCACTTACGTGACCACCTAAATTTTGGGTATATCCTTAAGAGTTTGACTTGTAAATAGAAATAAAGTTTTATGAAAAATTTGGAGCCTGTCATAATTTAAAAGTTATTTAAGTTAGCTATTACAAAATGTAAATAAACCTTTCAGAGACTCAGAATAGCTCATGTAAAATGGTCACACTGCATCAATTGTTCAGACACTCTCATCAGTGTTTTGATGGGCATCACACTCAGCTAATGACCTGATACAGATATAATTCACACAAATGTGAATTTTTTAATTCACTTTTTCAAAATATTCTACAATCATTTTGAGAGAATTTATCCCATGTCTAATAGGGAATAATCTAATAGGCAGTAGTTAAATGCAGCCTTTAAGCCTTGTTCTTCCCTGTCCCCAGGTAAATGTGAAGACTTCTGTCAGAATGGTGGAACCTGCTTGCAAACCTCCAACGGTACCAAACTGTGTCAGTGCCCAAATCAGTATCACGGCCAGCAGTGTGAGCTGGACAAATGTCAGTACTGTGGAACGGGCAAGTGCTTGATATCACCTGTGGGAGAGGTTTCATGCAGGTAAATATGCCATGAAAAAATGGACTCCAACATGTTTTAGCATTTATTTTGACCACCCTGACCAAACAGACCTTTTTCCACAGCAGCCATTTTGACATGAAATAGTAGGTAAACACGGGTTTTCCTAATCACTTAGATTAAGGTTCTGTACCTAAATAGAACAGAACCCTAACCCTCCTTGGTTGATGTCAAAATGGCAGCTGTGAAAAAGGTCTTTAGGCAGATTCTGTGACATCAGTGTAATTCAGATAGTGTCAGGTAAATCTAAATCCACTTCAGAGTTATTGTCTAAGTTCTGACACATCCATTTAGTACTTAAACAAGTTACAATGGAAGGTATTTTCAAGTGCCATTTGATCCAGATGTAAAACTTATATGTAGTCATACAATACACACAACTCATACACAAATACTCAAACATACACAAATATAGACATAACCACAGATTTATATGTGAACACATAGACACTGAATGGATATTAATAGAGAATATAATTAATTTTCAATCTTTTACCTGTGCGTGTTTGTGTGTGTGTGTGTGTGTGTGTGTGTGTGTGTGTGTGTGTGTAGCTGTCCCAATGGTCAGACCCAGCCCAGCTGCTACTCCTGTTTGGACTTCTGCACCAATGGACAATGTTCTGTTGACACTCGCACGCTGCTGCCTCAGTGCAAGTACGTTAACCCCCACCACTCACCACCCTTACTAGGCACACACACACTCATCTGCTCTCTTACACACACATGCACATACACACAAACTTTGAGACTCTCTAACTTCATCACGTCATTTGTTCAGGTGTCCTGCGGGATGGAGGGGGTACAGATGTGACATCACTGCTGCTCCTGTGGACTCTCCTGGCTCTGGAGGAAGTAAGACACTTTCAGTTCTTAATGCAGATTCATTGACTTTAGTACAAAATGCAGTTTGGTCTTATTTGCTCATGTTATTACTTGCAGGCACTGCCTCCATCGTCATCCCAGTGCTCCTGCTGTTGTTATTGGCCGTGCTGGTGGTTGGCGCCATCCTGTGGTACAAGCGGAGAATGCGTGGGTGAGTCAAAGCTTCAGAGGCCTTCAGAGTCTTTAGTTCAAACTCTTTTCCATTTTCATCTGTTCCTCTCGCCTATACTATCTCTATTTCTCTTACCTTTCATCTCCTGTGGATAACCATCTATTTCCTGTCTCCCAGGTCTCTATGGCCGGGCAAATCTCGTTCTCAACGCTCGCGGTAACTTCATAGGGTTACATAATTCACCTGTTTCCCCTATGACCCCCAAATCCTGTCCTCTCCCTTCCCTGATATCTGGCCAGATTGGCCATGCTGTCTGTCAGTTCATTTGTCCATGCTGTTGGTCAGTGTAGACTCTGTCTGTTTGTCCTTGCCTGCCATCCCCCGTTTGCCTCCCACGGGGTTTCCCACCCAGCAATGCAGGGATCTGTTGACTCTGGAGCAGCTTTGCTGGTGGTGCAAAATCAGTTTAACTGTTTTGTTCCTTTTCCCTCTCCATATTTTCCCCTGTTATGTGTCTAAATGGCAGGCTTACTTTATGCTTACGCCGTGTGCTTGCATAGTAGTAAACTGTATAACTGTGCATCTATGAATATTGTTTATGTGCTTGCAAACAGCCAAATATTTGCAATGTGAAAATCCAGCATTCTCCATAATAGACAATGCTGCAGTATATTTGCTAGGTATGATCAAATGGCCTTTTGTTAAAAAGCCCATTTGACAAGCTTAATATGTGTTGTCTTGATGGTGTGGACTGTATGTAGCTGGTGGTTACTGATTGTTCGGTTTATGCTGGGTTATGATAATTTCTGTTCCCTGTGAATTGTTTAATTCAAGGTTTCTCCCAAAAATAGTCTACTCTTTTTTTTTTTCCACCAGTGTATTTTAAAGAAAATCAAAATGTAACTCAGTCTGTTTGTTTTTGTCTGTTCGCAGTGCCAAGGGCTTCCAACACCACAGGATGACCAACGGAGCCATGAATGTGGAGATTGGAAACCCTGCCTATAAGATCTATGAAGGAGAGCCTGACGATGACGCCGGGGAGCTCCTGGACTCAGACTTTGCTTTGGACCCAGACAAGGTAAAAAAAAAAGCACACTTGTTTATACGACAAGGTACAAAATACAAGTAAATGCCGTTTACCAATTCAAAGAAACTTGCATGCCTGAGTCACCGCCGTATAATTTCCTTCGCTCTGCAGCCCACCAACTTCACCAACCCCGTATATGCCACCCTGTACATGGGCGCCCACAACAGCCGCAACTCTTTGGCCAGCACAGACGAAAAGAAGGAGCTGCTCTCCCAGGGCGATGAGGACATGAGCGACCCGCTGGCGTAGAACTCGGCTCGGATGGGACTCTGCCAACCTTGCCCTGCCCAGCCCAATCCAGTGCTGAGCCAACAAGCTCTCATCTTATGCCTTTACCAATTGAAAAGAAAAGCAACAAAAAAAAACAAACAAAAAAAAGCGAGAACACTGTATAAAATGTATAAAATGAAGGACTACTTTTTTATGTGATTGCAGTATTATATTTTGTTCTTTGACAAAAAAAAAGAAATCCTCTGGTGACAAAAAGGAACCATTTTATAGACATTTATTCTGTTCTTCATTTTAATTTTGCTCACCTCCTCCTCACGACTCTCCCTCCCCCTCTCACCCATATAGCCACTACCTCTGTGCAAATGTAAAAGATAGAGAGATACAAACGGCAGTGGAACAATTTTAATTTTTTATTTTTGTATGAATTGTATAGGGAAAAAAAAGAACATTGTTCCATACCAGAAAATGTTGCCAAGTCTTTGTTTGTTTGTGGAAGATGGTGGAGAGGAGAAGGCGGCAAGTGTCAGTGCTCACTTACCAATGCTTCCTGGATGCTGGTTGGGTTCAATGTGTCGCGTTATGTGTATATGTAAGTTTGCTGCTGGAGGTCTGTAGGGAGGCCGAGGCTGGGGGGCCTGAGGAGAAGTTGTTTAACTGCACATGTACACACGGAGGACTCAGCATCGCAGACAATGTCCGCTCTGTTGTCTCAAAGAACTACATTCAAGTGATTGTCTTTTTCCTCCTTGCACAGACTAAAGTTATATATATTTGCATATATATAAACCTATTAACAAAGTGTCTTGAAAATATACCCAGGAATACAAACATCAGTAACAAATAGCAGTCTGTACTTTTTAACTGTTTTTTAGTCAATGTATAATTGACATGCTTCGTGTCAGCAGTGAATGCGTCAGTGGCAGTGTGTGAGTGTGTTGGATGAAGATGATTGTAATAAAGCCCACATTCCAGGATGAACAGTCTGGGATGGATATCTGTGGCCTTGGTTTTCCACAGGACACTCTGGACGGAGCGAGATTTGCTCTGAAACTGTTCTTAAGAGAGCTCTTTTGAGATTGAAACAATGTAAGCCTCTGTGAATTTCCGGTCATCACTGAAACCATCTACTACGACGACAAAAAAACAAAAAACAAAACAAAAAAAAAATTAGCTGAGAATGGCTGCATCTAGCTTTTGTCTCTTGTCTTTGATTGTAAATGTATTTTCAGGAAAAGCCAGGGAGCCCGTTTGATGGTACGTACTTCTGTGGGAAATTGAACTTTGTGAGGTTTTTTT